>JBBPQW010000414.1:0-20967 GCA_038092695.1 Boletus rubropictus
GTACTGTTGGTCGACCTCCAAATCCAAATCAGGACAACAGCGGCGATGACACCCGTCACGGAATAGTTGATTGCGTCCGATACATAGTCTTGTAACTTCGGGATATGGGGTTGCATCGAAAAATCGTATCAGGGTTTGTTGTCCGTTCCAGATATTGAAAAAAATAAAAAATAAAAAAACAATGAAAGGGCGGAGCAGGCAAAATGTCGGTTGAGTGTGCAACTGCGGCAGCATCTTTGCTTTTCTTTGCAGTTATACCCCGGCGAACGTGGTCCTGGTATGTTCCGAATTCGACCTATACCCTACAAAGCGACGCTCATAGCACCCGTGAGACCCGGGCAACCATGCACAGCATTCCCATCAAAACTTTGCAGCTGACCGTATTAGCGACGGACTCCGAGATGATGGGATCTGATCATCGAGGCTGCGGCCACAGCAGACGACCTGTGTGCAAAGTATCATAATTCTGATGAACGCCCTTGGGGGGGAGACCGTTACGTGTGTGTCCCAAACAGGCTCGTCCGCAAATAGGCAAGGGAAGCGATGGATGATAATATGGGTTTGAACCTCAAGCGTTCAACCCTGTGGTCTGCATGCAGGCCACAGCACAACCCGGTGGAACTTGGTTGATGCCGACGTGAGCCACTGGTTGGACACGCTCGAAGGCGATGACTGTGGAGTCCAGCAAAATTTCCTCGTTGCGGAGCTACACGCCACATCAGCTCTGTGGTAAAAATATTGTGCTAGAAGAACGCGCGCATGACTTTGCCAGTAGATTTAATTGAGGCCGAGTCCATCGAGCGCCAATCAGTAAGCTCAAGAAAATGTGATCAAGGCCATGCATACCAGGGAGGTACCTGTTCATGTGGACGGCTCTGCTGGCATCGTTGCAATCGCATACGACTCCTATCGCCGAGGTCTAATGCACTGCATCGGCAAACAACAAAGTGCGATTGTCGGAGCGCCTTAAATGTACCATTGGTGATGATTATTGATAGCAGGAACACGTTGCGTACGGAACATGGACGTACATGCACGACGTAACGGGTTACAGGGTACATCCTAATAGGAAGATGGACAGGAAAACAATGATTCCTATGCCTGGGAACACGTAATGATATTGTTTGGAGGTGATTTTATCTAGAGGTGGAGATATCATTCAAATGCATCTCTGCATCCAAGACAGAACCAAGACACATACGACTAACGATAATACTCAAACTTGGATCAAGGTGCCGCCACTCGACTGACCACTGTCAGGAGAGAATGCCCTCTCGACTTCACCGGAAACTGCCACGTCCTCCCCTGCTCGTTTGAGAGGAGTCATAACGAATACTGGCACCGCCATCCCCGACCCCGAGGTGGACACACCAAAGTTACGGCGACTTCCCGCCTCACGTAGATTGAGAACCAGGCGTGAGGCCTTCCGGAAGGATCGTTAGCCAGATCAGGTTGGGGTTAGCTATTATGGATTACGTACAGCCAAGGAATATACGACAACTATCCACCTGTTTCATTTCCAAAGGGGTCAGAGGCTTGTCTTCAGACAGTGCTTGAATAAATGTGTACATACGGCAGAGCGGTACTCTCCAAAAGACCACTAGTCGACTCGATGAGAACGATACAGATGAGCAGGATTGCTGGATCAGGTGAAACGATCATTAGCTGTAAATTTCGTAACTGGCAGGTGAACATACCGAAAATCCTAGCAATAGCTAGTAAACACCACGAAAAAAAGGATGTATATGTGCTGTGACGTACAGGCAGTAGTAAAGTGCTCCATCACGCACCATCAACACGATGAGAGGGGGACGTCTGACGTTGAACAGGCGATCTTGAGTAGTGTGATGACTGGGAACGACTTTTGCGATTGTCATGAAGAAGAATGCCGCTGTGACGAGATGAGCTGTGAGTCAGTATGCTGACCATTCAAACGCTAGTACGCTTACTAGCTACCAGCATGCAGGGCACCCTGACGGAAGGCACATCAATCTTCCGAATGTGCACGGCGTATCCTGTTAAACCTACCAGGCAAACAGAGCGACCCTCACGTTGGGAGTCGAAAAGCACCCGGGAATGGGGATCCCAGCTGGTAAGGTATATGTAGTGTCGTACTGCTCGATACCCGATTTTAGGGAGGCATAAAGTTCGAACTAGTACGAATGTATGTTCGTGAAGAGCAATACCAAAGCATATCCAAGACTGACTGCAAATTCACCTGTAGCAGGATTACTCGGTTCCTTAGCAGGTGAATGGTAGATGACTTACAAATTAGCAGTGCAACGAATGAGGCCAATACTGCAGACACGATGTATTTGGGGTTGATTCCGATGAGCAACATCTTGTAGGAACACGACATCCTTACCTTTGCGACTCCTATAGATTGCATACAAACGCATAGTGAGGATCACGTTGACGATGGTGGTATAGAAGATGTCTCCGCCTCTATGCTTTAGTGAGTAATCGTAGCAGATGCGGTGGCGAACCTACATCGCGCTGAACCAAGCCCAGCTTCGACAGCTGACAGGACGAGATCAGCACAAATGTTGAGAAGTATGCGTAGGCAAACATACAACTGTAAACTAATGTTGGGACGCTGCGAAGTGCAATACCAGAAGTGCTACATACGTTATAGGAGAGGCCAACCGTCATGTTCACTGGGAAAGAAGTCAGATGCAGTTAGTGAGGTAGAGATATCAAGGCACTGCACCTGCAAAGTTAACCCTAATGAGTGCAGGAACCACGTAAGATTAGCGCAAGTGATGATAGCAGGTTTCATGTATCCACCCACGAGTTGTAACATATGCCATAGTATCTTGCAATGATGAAGAGAATCTTGGAAACAGTCCACCTAGCTCTGGTATCATAAGCAAAAGTCGAGAACGCTTGTACTCGGGGAGTGGAAGGACGTACTTCCAGACATGTTCGACCTCGATTACAGAGTGTCAGTAGACATTTGATCTCGGGATAGACAACTGACCTCCCTATCGAAGTTTATCAAGATATCGTAAACCATGAGGCACGTCGCCGACACTGCACGACGGGCAATATTTGAGCAACTCGATTCGATCGAAGAAATCGGTGGCTCCAGTGCACTCACGGCTGACATAGTTGTTGGTGAGACTCTGGCTAATTTGCCCTACGATCTGTGCTATCTGTGCGGAGGAAGTCGACATGGGTGGAGGAGGCGCTTGAAGTTGGACGGTACGACGAACGGCAAACGATGCATTTAAGGGTACTTCGTTCCGATTTCGCGCACAGCATTATACATTGCACCTCGAGGAAGGTGAAGCTATATTTACCAGACTGTTCGCTGGGCCATCACGTAAGACATCGTGAAGATAAGGAGCGGGGATATCGATGGCGGTGTTGAGTGGTCCGGGCTGGTCGTCGGAAGACCTGAAAAGTCCTGAGGAATACTTTGTAATCATTCGCAATGTCTGAAGGCGAGATTCGTACCTGGACTCGCACAGGTGTCCCATTTAATCCTGATACTAGTGATATATCATCACTGCCTGGTGAAACACCTCGCTCAGCACTGATTTTATCAGCCTGCAAAAATTCCGGAACTGTCTGGTTCTCAATCAGCTGATCATCAAGCACCACGCCACTTGTATCGTGTTCGGCACCGAATTTGAAAAGTTTACATAATGTCATACTTCAGTAATTATGATTACACAACAAGCTAAGTTCATTAGCTTACATGCCAAGTTCATTAGCTTACATGCCAAATTTTTATCTTTCTATCATTCATTATCATCTTATACCATGTTGAGTGATGTCACTTGGCATCGGCCGCGTCTTTCGCTCTGTCGGCTGTGTGCACTGCCCATACAACAAAATCAGCCGCCTCGAAATGCTGTGCGTGCAGGTTAGGCTTTGACTCCTGCCGTGCATTTGGCAGCCATTGAAACCTGAATAAATAGTCACTGGTCAAAGCGACATGGCATACATCACATCATGACTTCCTTCACCACATACGATCACATCTACAGTCGCAGAGAACGATTACTCTCAAATCTTGCATCAGGTACGAACAATAGCACGAGACGAATCTCCATTGTTCTCCGCTCAACATTGTCGACAGTCTCCCCGTGTTCCCCGCACTTCTTTCCGCGGTTTCGTTCCGCTGCGAGGAAGGAGGGGCGTTCTTCGGATGCCATTTTCCATTTCTCTAGGATTCAGCGGGGTGACAACTTACCTATTGCAATCGCTCGCCATCAACATTGGTTATTCAGTCAGCTCCATCTGAGACCCAAGAAAACAGTTCTCGCGCTGTACTGCGGCAATGGCGCTATCTCTGAACAGCTCGTCCAATTCTCCGATGTTCATGTTGTTGGAATCGACACAGACATCCATCTCGTCAGTCACATGCATCCTTTTCTGCCAGGGTGATGCTATAACACTTGAATAGACTTCACGTGCAAGGATCGCTGCAGAAGAGGCAGGCCTCACTGGTCGACTTACGTATCATCATGGTTCGTGTTCTTTCTTTGCACATACACGCTCCACCTAGACATAAGATGGCAGCTCGGGACATCTGCGAAGCGCTCGAAAGATTTCCAGACTGCTCGTTCGATGCTGTCTTTGCCATCGAACCTGGATATGTGAGCTGGATGCATATTCGTCCAGACAGGGGGCTAACGTGCTACTACAGCGAACTCCTTCACGCATGACACTCTATAAACATATCAACAGATTACTCAAACCATTCGGTAGAGTGCGAAACACGACTTTTACACGACCACATGAGCCTGACGTTGACCATCTAGTTCGCAATCTATGAATGGTGCTTCACCGATGCCATGTCTCGGACCAACTCTGATCACGTGACGGCCGCGCAAAACCTCTTACGAAGCTTCCCAAAGACAGCCCAGACTGATTCCATCAGCACCATCACGCAGCTGATGACAACCCTCAACGCAACTGGTCTCGCAAACGTTTCAGCCACCGACCTCGCGCTCCGTGATAAGGGCGTACCATGGTACCTTCCCCTCGAAAGCTACCAGAGCGTTCGATCAAATTCAACTGTCGCTCTTGCCTGGTGGTACGGTCAGTTATCCATTGAGGCGTTGTTAGTCGCAGCGCGTTTACGGGTGCGTGCATGGCATGCTATTGTGGCTGCTCGACTAATGCTTACTACTGAGCAGATATTTAGTCCAATGGTACTCGTAACAGGCGAAAAAGGCGGTCAGCGGCAATGACGGGCGTTGTACCCATAACCATTTTGTAACCTCTATTGGACACCCTGTTAGGGTACTCCGTGTGTATTATTACCCATCTCTTTATGCTAGCGCCAGTGCTAGCCGACATATCATATTCACCACTTTTTTCCCGGCTTTGCAGGTTTTCTTTACCAATTGTTGCCTTTCTCGCATACTTGAATTCGGGGAGTTCTATCATTTTCCGCGAGGATGCAACCCACCGGATTTCGCAACCACGCTGCGTCGCGCGAGTGGGTCATTCACGGACTGCACTCCAAAGGCAGTGACAGGCAGACTACTCGCGATATCCACATACGAATGAAACCATTTTGCGAGTTCATGTTCTCAGTCAACTTTGCGGACGCAGAGCAACGTTGGTGTGCGACTGCGACCCTAGAATTCGCTCGAGGAACTGAACTGATCCTTTCTCGATTTGTGCCCCATTTCTGGCAGGGTCGGCCTGCGGATGCTTGAACGTTGAACTCGAGTAGATGGGTCGGTACCTCGCACTCGAGTGACCGAACGCATCGGTTGTTGCCAACCCCTCAGGGCGACAGATCATTTCGGTAACCTGGGACACGCGCACTGCGGACTTCATGTTTTTCGATCCAATTGGTCGATTGACTGTTCCTGGGCCTGCCTCTGACAGAGCTCCGCATTTTTCTGGCTCTCGGTTTGTTTTAGCCAACCCGGCACCGTACATCGCGCGATGAGTAATGCACTATATTCTGTCGAGGGCGCTGTCGGCTCAGTTTGGGATGATGATCCAGGGCATATTTGACCATGATCCTGCGCTGCGTGGAAGAGCCACTGCCTCTACATTTTCCCGCTCGCGCTGCGAGTCCACTCTCAGGATTCGCGATGGAGTTGACCGGTCGCTTGAGCCGTTTTCTTAGTGGGGTAATTTGCCTCGGGTTGCATTGCGCCTCTCGTGGATCTAACCATCATTCACACTGGTGAACTGCGTAATCACTCCGGATCCGTCTTCACAAAGTTCAACATATCATACCCTTCATGGCAGACTTGTCGCCTCAACTATGCAGACATTGACAAGAAAAGTTGCTCCGCTTGGCGATTGGGCAGTGATTCAAACGTATCTTGTACTAATAGCACCATCTTCCCCGTCCCTCTCTGTCGCTGTCGGGTTCCATCGTGTCTACACGCGTTCAGAATCAGGACACCCACACCAACACATCACCCGCATGCACACTTGCGCCTTCCCTAATTCCCTTGCCCAATCCTCTGACCGTCCTTCCCACGTTCTCCTCTCCCGCAGTAACATTGATTTCCGTTTTCATAGCCTCGAGAACGACCATCACTTCATCCGCCGATTCGACATTCTGGTCGACTTGGCATTTGATTTTCCACACAGAGGCAGACATGGACGAAGGGATGCATGCATAGCCCAAGGCCTCCATACCCACGCTCGATCCTGATTGTGTCCGGTCAATACATATAGCATTTCATTATCATGGGCGTGGGTCCGAGGACAACTCACCTGTATCGCCACCTGATGTTTCGAGTTCCTTCTGTGCCAACCATTCACGGAGTAACTCGTTTTCCCTACAAAGGGTATACATTGAGATGAACGTGCGGCCATGCACACTTTTTTTTTTTTTCACCTTGCCCCTTCACGAGCGACCGCCTGTGCCTGTCTCTCGGTGAACTCGGCGACTTCATTGGCAACGGCCGTTACGAAACACGTATAGGCCGCCATGGAAAACACAGTCGGCTCGATCTGGTGGGCATGCATCAGATTGCAATCAAGGCCCGCGTCTGAGCATCAACTCGGTACCTCGAACGTGTATCGTCCAGCATTGAACTCTTGCTCTATCTGGAGGGTGTTTTATTTTATTTCTTGTTCATAAACGAGAAAATCCAAAAAGATTGTAATCAATGCTGAGCCTGACCTCTAAATAGCGCTCCTCGCTCACGGGTCGGAACGAAACCTGTTTATCGAGTCGGCAGGGTGAGATAAGATGTAACGTGAGTACTGATGCGAGACCGAAACCAAACGGGTCACACCTGATCGAATGGTCGTAGCAGCCATGGACGCTCCGGGCTGAAATCAGTGCCAATGCCCCAGGTTTGCCAAGCTGGCAGCGTCCTCCCAAAGAGCTGGTACCCTCCTGGGGAGACGACGGGGTATATTGCTGCCACTGGTCCTGCGATTCCGACGGCTCCCTGGGGCCCCAAAATAAAATATTTAGCCCAAAGACACACATCACTTGTCCTAACCTGGGAGCCTTACGCTAGGCGTGTACGTCCGTGACGGGTTCATCTTCTGTCCGACCAGACGACACCGGGGATCGACCTGGAGAACGGCTTACTTCTCACAAATAGGTCAAGCGCACAATAGCATGTAACTGACCGGTACCAAGAAAGGGCAAGCCAAGTAGAATCCGACGCCAAAAACAAGCTACCGGGCCTACACGTCAGCGTCGGACAACGCCCCGAACAAGTCGATCCCGATTACCCAGTTGGACCCGATCAATTTCTCCAACGCATCCGTGGCGCCGCCCTGGAGCCCATTATTCCTTGCAAGGTAGTCGATGTTGCTTGGTAAGTACACGGCTTTGCTTCGAGTGGTGTTCATGTACTTTTCCAGAGCCTCGCGGTTCCACCGGTCGTCGAGTGCGATGGGGAAAATGATCTTCCTACCCGGGAACTCGATATTGGTCATCGTGTCAGGGAGCGAGTTCTCCACCTCGACCAAGAAGTTGAGGACGTCGTTTTGGGAGACGATCGTGGGATCGAAACGGCACTAGCAAGTGCAGTTTTTGATACCGTTGCGGGACGGGAGGTGAGGTCGTAGAGTGCGCTTACCATGGTCGATCTGATACACGGCGCAAAAGACCATATCCCGTCCACCTTGCGCGCTTGAGCTTGTGTCTCGAGCACATGGACACGTGCCCGTAGGTGGAAATCAAGCTTCATCTGACCATACTCGACGAGAATGGCAGAGTCACCTGCCTTGAAGAATAGTTCGCGTCAGAGAGCGCGACATCTCCCCACTCACAAGAATCAAAGAAACTCACTTGGCGAAAGGTCACTGCGGCCCTTGGGCTCCCGGCTGGAGGCACAATCTTCTGAAGGATGGGGCTAAAGTGTCGAGTCTCACTCTCAAGACTAGGTGCAGCCCGCGTCGGGACAGTATCGCCCACAACTGCAGACTGGACATCCTCAGTCCACAGCCTCGCGGCTTGTGTGCCTATCTGGGCCTCCGCCCAGGAGATACGCTTGAACGTCACCGTGCTTCCAGGGCTCAATTGACCCAACTTCCACCTACGTTCCTCGGTCAGCACGGAGGCTTGAGCCAAACGCAAGTGGTCCAGGCACCTACAGGTCGCCAGATGTAACAGTGCAGGCACAGACGTATCCCCCCATATCAGGCCCTTCCTGGGTAAGAATTACTGGCGTATCCCCGTTCAGGTTGACGGCCCCCAACGCATAGCCGTTATCAAGGATATTGCTAGGGTGAGACCCTCCCTCGCCGCCGTCGGCCCTGCTCCACTGTATCCTGTTGTTGCTCTGCAGGCGAATACCCATGCGATTGCTAGATGAACTGATAGTCCATTGTGTTGAATAGAAAGATGTATTTCCCTCTGGCGTTAGGAATTCGTCGTCGTCGTGTGGACCAGGGAGGACATTTACAGTCCATTCTTTGGGGTATACGGGAGTGAGGGTTGTCGGCAGCACAAACGAAATGGGATTCTGCATTTCGTAAGGATTTGGTGAACAGTCGCCGAGCCCAATCAGATCCCCACGTTTCAGAGATCTTCCCTGCGGCGAAGTGAATCTCAGGTTCTTAGAAGGAATGCAATGAATCCAAGACTTACCTGATAGCCACCCAAGCCCATCGAAGTAGACTTGGATCCGAGGTACCGGGGGACTTCCGGGAACCCACCTCGAACCGCGAAATACACTCTGAAGCCGTTGCTCGGTTCCCCTCCAATTTCCAACGTTCCTTTGGCAGGGACAACGAGACGAGCCCACATCGGTACTCTTTTTCCGTTGATTTTGACAGCAATGGCCTTTCCGGTCACGGCCACTACACACGGAACGTGGAACATAAACTTGCACTCCATTCCAGGGAGCGTGACGATTTCGAGGCCCTCGGTTTCTGGCTTGTTCCCGGCGATGATATTGGCAGCCTGAAACGCTTGGATATCCATAGGGCCACTTTGGGGCATGCCGAGTCCAATACGCCTTCCAGGAAGATCCTGGATCGTAGCCTCAATGCCGCCCGAGACGACTGTGAAAGCCCTGCCCTGTTGCATCAGGAATGGGAACCACGCGAACGATGGGCAAGACAAACCTGGGCGTATACTCGAACGTATCAAGAAAGGTCGTCGTCGCTCTTCCATCCTTGAAGGTTTGGCTCTCGCAAATTGCCCTTAAATATGGTGTGTTATTGGGAGGCCCATGGATTTTGCATATAGACAGAGCTTGCTGAAGACGAAGCACGGCTTTTTCTCTGGTGTCGCCTTTCGCAATGAGCTTGCACAGGAGTGGGTCAAAGAATGTCGTGATATTAGTTCCTGTGGAAATCTTATAGAATATCAGAGACCAACGGAGCAACACCAGCGGTGAGGAAACTCGGACCCAGTGATCAACTCGCAGCCAGTCTTGTTCTGGGAGGTCGACTTGCTGAAGCACACCAGAACACGGCCTGAACCCGTCGGCAGGGTTCTCGCTGTAGATGCGAACTTCGATGGCATGCGTGGCGTTTATGTCCAAGTTTGTATCGAATACACTTTGCGAAAGTGTGAGACTGTCCAAGTTGAGGCCTCGAATTGCGGCGCGCTCTACCACTCCTTGCGCGATCATCAGTTCCACAATGTCGAGACCAGGATGGATCGCCTCTGTTATCGGATGTTCGACCTAAAGAGAGGATGTGATTCATTACTTCTTTCAGGAATCGTTTTTGAGCTCCCCTGAATTCGAGTATTCATTTCAAGGAAGAAGAAATGGTCAGCCTCATCGTCCACAAGGAACTCGACGGTGCCTGCAAAATCGGGTTTCCGTTTTGTGCATTTCGGGAGAATTGGATGTTATACGATTACCTGCAGAAGAATACTCGACGGAACGACATAGGCGGACCGCAGCGTCACACATCTCTTTGCGAAGATTCGGATAGCGAGAGAAGAATGGGCTCGGTGTCTCCTCAATCACCTTCTGATGCCTGCGCTGAACGCTGCATTCGCGCTCGCCCATGTGAATCACGTCGCCAATCCCATTTCCAAAGACCTTGCAACTGTGTCAGCGGTGTAACACTGTTTCCAAAGCCCGTAAACTGCACCTGGACTTCAATGTGCCGCGCAGACGGATAGTATCGCTCGATAAAAACGCCATCGTGGTGGAACAACGCCTTGTACAAGTTATATAAACATGCAAATGCAAGGAAGATTCAACTGACCTCGGCACGTTCCGTTGCATTTCTGAACCGAACCGAGAGTTCTGTGTCATCCTTGCAGATGATGAGACCCATTCCACCACCTCCGGCAGTAGCCTTGAGCACTACCGGGAATCCAATCTCTCTTGCAACCTTGAGGGCATCCTCTGGTGTATCAACGAGTCCCTGCGAGCCGGGAACCAAAGGTAGGCCAGCTTTCGCAGCCAAGCTCCTTGCTTCGTGCTTTAAACCCATAGTGCGAATGACGTCGGGCTGAGGCCCCAGCCAGATCATTCCGGCATCTAAAACCGCACGGGCAAAGTCTGCGTTCTCAGACAGGAAACCATATCCAGGGTGGACCATCGTTACATGTCTATCCTTGCACACGGTGACGATGGCGAAGAGCGACAAGTACAACTTGGACTCTAGCTGCTGCCTGTCGGGGACTTGATAACTATCCTTCAAAAGAGCGGCTTCGTCCGCCAGCGATACGTGCGGCGACAGGGCATCGGAAGTGCTGTAGATAGCGACGGTAGGTATGCCGAGTCGCTTCGCCGTACGTATGACCCGCACTGCTATCTCGCCGCGATTGGCCACCAATAACTTGTGTCCGCCATAGTATTCGCGATACTCCATTCCTGCCAGCGAGCGTCGTCCTGTGTGATGGTTCTGTCGATACAAACAAAGGCTTATGGGGAGGCACGTCCCAATCTTCTTTTCGTTCGGCGACTTGTGCCGAGGGATATGAATGGGATCATGTGCCCTCATCCACCCCGTAATGAGTGAGGCATGCTTATGTTTACGCACACGCTTGATAACTGTATCTCCTTGTCCGGTTACCCCAGCATCAGGCTCTCTGCTGACCTTTCCGCAGCGCTATCTCCACTGACAAGCATCAAAACGGTCAAGAAGCATGTCACTTGTTCTTTAGAGAATGCACAATGGGTTCACTATCAGTCGAGACAGAACAACCTTGTACGGTGATGTCGGTAGCACACTGTTGAGTCGATCTCGACCGTGGTTGGCGTATGAGATGGCCACGCAAGCTGCCCAACAGGCTGTGTGAGTCCATGTCCGTCGTAGTCGTGGCCTTTTAGCTCTTGACATCGCGCCTGAAAATGCGATATGTGGATGTCACGACAATCAGTAGGTTGTACATGATAATCGAGGCCGCGATCTTGAGAGTCCGGGATCAACGTACAGTGGCAAGAATATATCTCGAAAAGATACCTGCGACCATGAGCACGAGAGCAGCGCTGCGGGTGCCCACGTATCCTCCCGCCAGAGACGGTCGATTCTGAGGCGAAAATGTGGTGCAGATGCATTTCGAGGACTTGAGACACAGTAAAAGCCCGGCAAGTATTATGCCGATTACAACATGCACACCTTGCACTGAAAGGAACGCAGGGTCATACATCCCACCAACGGTAGGTTTAGTGGAAGAGAACTGGAGGTACATACGCCATGTCGAACGACTGTATACGTTCTGAGAGATAAGCACCTCAATTCGATGATATAACAATAAATGCCTAAAAGACTCTACCTCACGAGAAAACGAGCTAGCATGCGGCCCAGATTAGCATGATCATTAGAAAGGGATCTGCGCAATACCATTTTCTCAGACACAATATTGGTGCGGGTAAGAATAATTTCCGGAGTACTGAGACAAACGTGAAGGACGAATGGTTACCACCGTGGTCTTGTTCTGCAAAAGCTGGTCAACACGTCGAGATATCGCACTGAGGAGACAAAGCGAGAGTGCTTCGCCGAGTACCCATCTTGAAGATACAACTCTGACCGGAAATATTCGTTAATGAAGTGGATGGAAATTGATCAAGCGAATCGGTGATAAGAAGCCACCCGCGTTCCTCTGAAAGGTGCTGCTACCACACATCAAGTTCGCGACGATGGGAAGAAACAGTACGTCGTATTACTGACCATCTACCCGTCTCACACCCTGGTTGATCTCTGCCCAGAATCCCATAAATCCACTATCCCACATAAACCGAGTGCGTTCCTCAAAAACACCACCAAACGTTATCTTGAACTAACAACTATCCCTCTTAGAATTGAAAAAAGATCCAGGCGTCCCAAAACTCCCCGATCTCAAAATCCGAAATGCAGAGAAATTAAAAGCACGTTCGGTAAGTCTGTCCTTGTCTCGACCCCCTCCTCCCGATTTCTGATTTCTGGATGCCTTTTTAGTCACCTCCACGCACGGAATCAGATGCGACGATGGCATCTGAGCCTACGTTGTCCTCCCTCGCAATGTTGGCGTCCTCGGTCGACCAAGCGCAAGTGTCCGACGCTCCAAACGCTGTATCGCCCGCTCAGAAAATCAAAGAGCAGATGCGACGACATTACGTTCGCGCACTACATAAGGTCGTTGACGAAAGCGACATCATCATCCTTGTTCTCGACGCACGCGATCCAGAGGGATGCCGAAGTCGACTCATCGAGGAGGAAGTCCGGAGACGGGAAAGCGAAGGGAAGAAGCTTGTGTTCGTCCTGAATAAAATAGGTGTGCATTATTTTCTCTTTCTTGTAAAAAAAGTCTTGTTTTGATTTGGGCGTGCACTCATCATGATGTTTGGCAGATCTCGTTCCGAGGGAGAACGCACAGCAGTGGTTGCGATACCTCCGACATTACGCCCCAACACTTCCGTTTCGTTCGGCTGCATCTAATCAGCGATCGAATTTGTGTTCCGCGACGGCACCTGCGCTACTTCGGCTCCTTAAAGCGTACAAGCCAAGCACGGCCCAAAGCGTGACGGTCGGTGTGGTCGGGTTTCCGAACGTGGGTAAGAGTAGCTTAATCAACTCTCTGAAACGTTCCAAGGTGCGCACCCATCTCTCGCTGACATGTCGTATTTTGCGTTCGACACGTTCGTTTTTCTTTTTTGCAGGCGTGCGCAGTTGCAGCACAACCTGGACATACCAAGGTTTTGCAAACAGTTCAACTTGAGCGCGGCCTTAAGATAATTGATTCTCCCGGCGTTGTATTCGATGAAGACGAGGATGGAGATGCCACCAGTCAGCGTCAAAAGGGTAGTATATTACTCCGCAACGTAGTCAAAGTCGAGGATATCGAAGATCCAATCGCTGTTGGTCAGTCGTTCCGTTCGACCCTTACAGGCAATCACACATTACGCCTTCTCTAGTGGAGGAAATACTCTTACGAACCGAGCATGCAACGTTGCAAAAGATCTACGGGCTTCCAGAGTTCTCCAATACGCTCGAGTTCTTGACCATGTTGGCGTTGAGTAGTGGGAGGCTCGTCAAGGTCAGTTCTTTCTTCTAGTCATCTCAGCGCGTCGAGCGGGATTCTGACATACAGCTTGAACTACAGGGTGGTACTCCGGACGTTCTCTCCACCGCACGACAGGTGTTGACGGATTGGAATCACCAAAAGGTTCCGTATTTTTCGGTCCCACCTACGACGCATCCATCCATGATACCGTCTACGGTCCCAAGCACCGCGGGCGGATCCGCCCCCATCATCGCCCCTGGTGCAGAGACCGTCGGCCAAGCGCAATTCGTCACCGAATTCTCAAAGCCGTTCGAGTTGGCAGGGCTATTTGGCGCCGCGGATGCAGGGGCATTCGCACCGGAGGATGATTTTCGGCAAGATGAGGTTATGATGGGAGACGACACGATGGAACACGAGGTTCAGATGGTGGCGGATGACACGCCGCTACGGATACCCCTCAAGCGATCGTACTCGTTGGGTCCCGAACCTAGTGTCGGGGCGACCCAGCGTCTGACGTCGGACGCGTCGCATGTGCGGACGCCGAAACGGTTCCGACGGGCAAAGGACCTATCGGCGTATGAAGAGGCTGCTACGGAGAGCCACTCGTCGCGTCGAAGGACGCTGAAAAAGGATGCCAAGAGAGCGAAGCGGGCGGCGACGCGGTTGAGGCGGCGGTCTGGGCAGGGTCATGGTGGGGGTGTGGAGGTGGAGGTGGACGAGTTGCAGAATACGTTTATGACGGGGATCGAGCGGTGATCTACGTTGGTTTGGGTGTGCGTATTGTGAATCCTATTTCTCTTACTCCTTTTATTTATTCATTCTTTCCCGTACGATTGTCGTATTGACTGCCCGGGTCGAGTGTATCTCGCGACAGGTACGTATTCATCGACGGTTCGTTCATGGTGTGCAAAACAGATCAAAGCGTTGGATAAAATGTACATGCTCATATGTACAACCATCGCTAGGACACACCATCGCCAGACTGGGCCGCAAACCCACAGTGACGTCCCCATATTCATCACTATCAGATCAGATCACGCCCATCACCATATGGTCTGCGTGGAACCACCCCAAACACGTATTTTTCTCATCCTCGTTTCCCAGCACGCATGTCAGTGGTGCAAGAGCTACGCTGAGCGCATCCATTTCATTTGGTTGTCTCTATCGGTCCCGTCGCTGAGATACGCCATCGCGGAGATGGTGATGGCCCGGTATTGGACATGATGCCGGAGTGTACTTCTGTTCAGACATTGTCGATAGGGAAGCTGCTAAAAACGATTTCGCGAGGGTTATATGGATGTCGGACAGGCTGCACGATGACGGAAGCATTGCGGGGTGAGTTGACGTTCTGTAAAGAAAAGAAAATCACACCGGTGCAAGTACTCACGACATTGTATGAACGATCGGTAGTGATGCACAATAATCCATTATTGGCTTTAGGGTCTACGAGATCACACCCGTTTCTACGTTCGCCTATCGCGTCTCCGCCAGGGCTTGCTGAACAGCAGCCAGAACCTGGGAATGGACGTCCTTACCTGCAGCAATGATACCATGATTCTCCCCCAAAGTCCGCCCAAGCCCAAAGTCCAGAACTTCGCCTCGTGAATCTGTGATGACACCACCAGATTCCTCGACGAGCAAGGACCCAGAAGCATGGTCCTGTATAACAAAAAAGGACGATGTGATTCAGTATGTTGTACACCGAAACGGGTACCTAGCTCACCCAAATCTTCTCCCGGTACCCAGTTCCAGTAGGCATGCGGAGGTAGACACCGCCATCACCTCTAACCAGGCAGCCGTACTTGGCTTGACTATCCATTCGCGTCGGCTTGCACGTTACCTTGAGCAGTTCGGATACTCTGGCATTAAACGCGAGGTCCGCGTGCGCAGCATCGACAGACTCCAAAAAGTTGAGCGACCCAGGCCTAACAGGAGAAATTACCAACGGCACCGACTGATCGCCCGAGAGTGACATCTGTGTGCGCCCGTGAGAGGGAATGAAAATGGGGTCAAAATGTCCGTCGACGTACCTGTTCGACACCTTGACCTCTGACGGCGACAAAGATACAACCTTTGTGTCCGTCAGGTTCAGTGCTCCTTACCGGTAGGTTCGGACAGCCAATGACGCCAAGAACAACTTGGCCATCGACGATCAACGCCAGACATACAGCATACTGTCCACCGCGTAAGAACCCCTTCGTCCCATCTATGGGATCGAG
Organism: Boletus rubropictus; assembly: GCA_038092695.1. Lineage (NCBI taxonomy): Eukaryota > Fungi > Basidiomycota > Agaricomycetes > Boletales > Boletaceae > Boletus > Boletus rubropictus. Next base: position 16,069 of record JBBPQW010000414.1, read on the forward strand.
CGTCCATCGACCTACAGAAACACATGAAACGCGCCCTCGCAGATGTATGAAGCAATCGACAACGCACGTCCGACGTGGCCGCCTTGATCACGTCCAAGGTCAATCGCGTCCAAGATTTGTTCGGGCGTACGTTCTTTACCGGGACCGAGACCCCACTCGGACGTCTCGTTTGGCGCCAGATCGGCATTGAGCGCTTCGTTGGCGAGGGTAATGATCCGGTTCCTGAGTATGACGCCGCTCTCTTGACGAAGTTCGTCTGCATCCTCTTCGCCGATGATGGGATCGGCGGGGAATGCGCAGCCGAGAATGGTGTTGACCACAGCTTGTGCAGAGTAGTCGCCGACTGAGACGTATGACGGACACATGAGGTCAGCCGCTATGATCAACATAGCGCAGCCCATCGACTATGATTCTCACCCGTCACGGGGGACTTGTCGCCCTTCGTGAGCGTCTCGTTTTTGACGAGATTATTAAAGATGGAGGAGGTCAGTCCGCATGCGCGGCGCACAGCGGCGAGTGCGACTTTCTTTTCGGTTGCGAATGGTAAAGGCATTGTGGGGAGGGAACGACGAAAGAGAGCTTTCAGGTTTCTGTGTCGAAACATGACACTTATACATGGGGCACGTGACTAGCAATGATGACTTGACGTAACATGTCATGTGACATGTTACACATCACGTGCATTCTAGATTTTTCTTTGGTCGGAAAGTTTTTAATTGCGGCTTCGTCTCTTTTCACTCCATCTCCTGGTCGACTCTTTTGTTTCTTTTCTCCCACTTCAAAAACACACGATGCACGCTATCTCGTCTTCGTCGTCCCGGGCAGCCCGTAGGGTAGTTGCAAGAAGAGCCCCACGGCCTATACTCGCCCGTGGTGCTCACAAAGAGATTAAGTTCTCTAACGACGGACGGGCAAGCATACTGAAAGGTGTCGACGTCCTTGCCAACGCTGTTAGCGTCACCCTCGGCCCAAAAGGTAAATCATTCGTCGAAGTCTAGTTTTTCAACTGTTATCACTAACTATGTGGTGCAGGTCGCAACGTCATCATCGAACAGTCCTTTGGCGGTCCCAAGATTACCAAGGGTGAGTCGAGCATTTTGTGCGTACCTTGTGCACCACACTCAGTGAGCGTCCTACAGACGGGGTAACGGTCGCCAAGTCAATCACGCTCAAGGACAAGTTTGAGAACCTTGGTGCCCGGTAAGTCATGGACCGCTTTGCCTTCGTGTGGTTAGTATGCTTACACAGCTCCAACAGTCTTGTTCAGGACGTGGCCCAAAAGACAAACGAGATGGCGGGCGATGGGACAACCACCGCAACGGTGTTGGCCCGCGCTATCTATTCCGAGGGTGTGAAGAACGTGGCTGCGGGGTGTAACCCCATGGACCTCCGTCGAGGTTCGCAAGCTGCTGTTGACTGTGTCGTCGAGTTCCTATCTGCGAACACCAAAAAGGTGACCACAACTGCGGAGATTGCTCAGGTCGCGACCATCTCTGCCAACGGTGACACGCATGTCGGCAACTTGATTGCCCAGGCTATGGAGAAGGTTGGCAAGGAGGGTGTCATCACCGTCAAAGAGGGCCGTACGATTGAAGACGAGATTGAGATCACGGAGGGCATGCGCTTTGATCGTGGGTTCATCAGTCCCTACTTTATCACCGACGTCAAGGCGCAAAAGGTCGAGTTTGAGAAGCCGTTCATTCTGTTGAGCGAAAAGAAGATCTCGCTCTTGCAAGACATCCTTCCTTCGTTGGAGGCGGCTGCCCAGTCGCGTCGTCCGCTAGTGATTATTGCCGAGGATATTGACGGAGAGGCGTTGGCTGCTTGCATTCTCAACAAGCTACGGGGTCAGCTTCAGGTAGCTGCTGTTAAGGCGCCTGGCTTTGGTGACAACCGCAAGTCGATTCTTGGTGACCTCGCCATCCTTACGGGTGGTACCGTCTTTACGGATGAACTCGATATTAAACTCGAAAAGGCCACTCCTGATCTCCTCGGGTCTACTGGTTCCATTACTATCACCAAAGAGGACACCATCGTTCTCAATGGTGAGGGTTCCAAGGACGCCATTCAGGCGCGTTGTGAACAGATTCGTGCTCTTCTCGTTGACCCTACGACGAGCGAGTATGACAAGACCAAGTTACAGGAGCGGCTGGCCAAGCTGAGCGGTGGTGTTGCTGTCATCAAGGTTGGTGGGAGCAGTGAGGTCGAGGTCAGTGAGAAGAAGGATCGGTATGATGATGCGCTCAATGCCACGCGCGCTGCTGTTGAGGAGGGTATTCTTCCTGGTGGTGGTGTTGCGCTTCTCAAGGCTTCGCTGGCACTGGCGACCAATGCTGCTGGTTCGGCGAGTCCACCACCAAACCCAGATGCCAAAATCGTCCCGACGAGCAACTTCGATCAGGACCTCGGCGTCAATATTATCCGCCGCGCACTGACCCATCCTTCACGGACTATTCTGACGAACGCGGGTGAGGAGTCTTCGGTAATTGTTGGCACGCTTTTGGGGCAATATGGCAGCACGGACAAGTTCGCCATGGGTTACGATGCGAGTAAGGGCGAGTACGTGGACATGATTAAGGCGGGTATCGTGGACCCACTCAAGGTCGTGCGGACGGCGCTTGTGGATGCATCGGGCGTGGCGAGTTTGTTGACGACGAGTGAGGCCTGCGTGGTAGAAGCAGAGGAGGAGAAGCCAGCGGGTGGCCCTGGAGTCGGTGGTATGGGCAGTATGGGCGGTATGGGTGGTATGGGGGGGTTCTAGGCGCCTCCCTTGGCACTTTGTCGCAGATAACGTGTCGTTTGCGACGAGAGGGTAACCGCTTGCATTTTTTCATGATTACCCTCCACGCTCTCCTCGGTGGTCGTCCGGTTTCGTTTGGCGTTACTCACTGATACACATTTACGTAGTTACTATATAGTCATGTTTTCTCGATAACGCCATTTCAATAGCATCATCACCACTCAGACACACCTAGCCATTATTGATCGGTACAATAGTTTTGGTGTGTTTCAGAAAGCGACGACCATATATTAAATCGTTCGCCTCTTTCATCGGCTCCTCCCTTGTTACTTACATATCTAGAGCCTACTGTTCAATGGCAACGGTCGATCTGAAGCAACAACGACGACAAAAATTCGAGGGGGTGTTTGCGCGATTGAGAGATGATCTGGTGGATCATATGATGGGGGAGAATATGCCTCCCGAAGCCGTCGAGTGGTATCGTGAGGTGCGTCTCTTTCTCAAGGGTCCCAATCGATGTTGGGGATGATGTCGTTGGGGACGAAAAAAAAATAGAACCTCGACTTCAACGTCCCAGGAGGAAAACTCAATCGTGGACTGAGTGTCGTCGATTCGGTGGAGATCTTCAAGGGAAGGGGGCTGACGGACGACGAATATTTCAAGGCGGCGTTGTTGGGGTGGTGTATCGAGTTGGTGGGTCGTTTCTCTAGTTACCCGCCCTGTGGCAGGTTGGCTCACTTCATTTCCCCTCCGCGCGGTGCAGTTACAAGCCTTTTTCCTCGTCTCGGACGACATGATGGACCAATCGATCACCCGTCGTGGACAACCGTGTTGGTACCGCGTTCAAGGCGTGGGTAATATCGCGATCAACGATTCGTTCATGCTCGAGGGTGCGATCTATCACCTACTCAGGAAGCACTTCCGGTCCGAGTCGTACTACGTCCACGTACTCGAACTGTTTCACGACGTGCGTGGTTTTTCTCCGTGTGCGCGTTCGTCGTGTTGAGACAAGTGCATGTACAATCACGAACGCTTCTTTTTTTTTTCCTTTCTTTTTCTAGACGACTTTTCAGACGGAGATGGGACAGTTGGTCGATCTGATCACAGCGCCCGAGAATCACGTCGATTTGAGTAAATTCTCGCTGCAAAAGTAGGCGTGCTATTTTTTATTTATTTTTAAAAAACCCCTTTTTTACGTTCTGAATTACACGACAGACACGCATTCATCGTCCAATACAAGACGGCGTACTATAGCTTCTACCTCTCCGTGGCACTCGCGATGCGCGTCTGCGGGATACCAGACGTGTACGAGGTGAAGGGACAAACGGTCCAGCCGTACACGCTCGCGCTATCGATCCTTCTCCCGCTGGGAGAGTACTTTCAGATCCAGGACGATTTCTTGGATTTCGCGGGAACGCCTGAGCAGATTGGCAAGGTTGGGACGGACATCGTGGATAACAAGTGTTCGTGGTGTATCAACGTTGCGTTGTCGGTTGCGACGCCAGAGCAGCGTGTCGTGTTGGAGGAGAACTATGGGCGAAAGGATGGGGAGAGGGAGGCACGGGTAAAGGAGGTGTATGAGGCGGTGGGGCTGAGAGAGCGGTACCGGGAGTACGAGGAGAACGTGAAATTGCGGATTGAGGGACTGATCGAGCGTGTACCGGAGCCGGACGGTAATCCGGAGGGGGGTTTCTTGAAGCGGGCCGTGTTTACGGCGTATTTGAACAAGATTTATAAGCGTAGCAAGTAGATTCCGGAATTTCTGCGCGTTGTGTACGAGTGCTAGTCGGGTTTCACTACTAATTTTGTTGCCTTTTGGTTATACAAATCAGATGGGTACATACTATTATTACTAAAAAGATAATGCCTGCGGATTGTACTTGGAACAGATCAAACGCCTATGGCTGAGGCTGCCTCGGGGCCCAGCACTGCGAGGGCTTTCAGGCGTGATCGGTATGCGTCACGTTTCGCCTTACGGGCGCGCTCCTCGGCTTCGGAGAGATCGTTGTAGGTCTGTGCCAGGCCGGTCACGAAAGTGGAAGGATCCTTGTCGATAGAGTTGGTGTCAAAGAAAGGGGACCAGAAACGAGAGGGAGGGGGCGGTGGTGGGGGTGGGGGTGGGGGTGAGGGTGGGTGAAAAGGGTTGGGAGAAGGAAGGA
>JBBPQW010000415.1:0-20913 GCA_038092695.1 Boletus rubropictus
GTAAGTGGTCTGATGTGGATTTGAAATGAGAATCCTGCTGATCACCATGCCTTCTGCTGCTCTCCCATTGATAGGGAGTAAGTGGTCTGATGTGGATTTGAAATGAGAATTCTGCTGATCACCATGCCTTCTGCTGCTCTCCCATTGATAGTTTGTAAGTGGTCTGATGTGGATTTGAAATAAGAATCCTGCTGATCACCATGCCTTCTGCTGCTCTCCCATTAATAGGGAGTAAGTGGTCTGATGTGGATTTGAAATGAGAATCCTGCTGATCACCATGCCTTCTACTGCTCTCCCATTGATAGCAAGTAAGTGGTCTGATGTGGATTTGAAATGAGAATCCTACTGATCATGCCTTCTGCTGCTCTTCTATTAATAGGAAGTAAGTGGTCTGATGTGGATGTGAAATGAGAATCCTGCTGATCACCATGCCTTCTGCTGCCCTCCCATTAATAGCAAGTAAGTGGTCTGATGTGGATTAGAAATAAGAATCCTGCTGATCACCATGCCTTTTGCTGCTCTCTCATTAATAGGAAGTAAGTGGTCTGATGTGGATTTGAAATGAGAATCCTGCTGATCACCATGCCTTCTGCTGCTCTCCCATTGATAGCAAGTAAGTGGTCTGATATGGATTTGAAATGAGAATTTTGCTGATCACCATGTTTTCTACTCTTCCATTAATAGAATGTAAGTGATATATGGATTTGAAATAAAAACCCTACTAATTACTATGCATTTGTAATTTCTAATTAAATTGGTATTAATTTTTACTTTTATTTTTTGGCTCATAATAAATTGTGAGTTTTATTTGCATTAAAATATAATGGTTACCAATTAATTAATTAATGTTTTATTATTATTATTTCTTTAATTATAGCAAGTATGTATATAAAGATGCTAACTATTATTATTTACTAACTTTTTTTTTATAGAGGGTAAGTAATATAATATGATTTTAAAATATGAATTACTAATTCATATATATATATTTCTTTAATATTTTATTGATGTAGCATGTAAGTCACCTGATTTACTATACTAATATCTATTCCACTAATAAAATATTTGATTTTATTTTCAAATCTGCTATAATTGCATTATATTTTGAATTATGGTATTTGAAGTTGGTAGGTACTATATTGCTATTGTTAGAATCATATACTTATTATTGATATTTATATAGGATGTAAGTTAACTTTATTATGGAACACTTTTATGCTACTAATATTTATGTTTTACTTCCATTTAGCAGGTAAGATATTTGTATCATACTTTTAGAATTCTTATATACAATTTAAATAGACAGTTAGTTTCTAGTTTTAGGCTTTATTTGTGATATCTAATATTATCTAGATTATTAAAAATCCTCAGTCCTATTCAGTAAATCAACTATTGAGTATGTTTTATATTTGCTAAATTACATATGCTTTTTAGGGTCATAATCAAGAAATAAATGCAATATCTATGGTATGTATATTTATAAATAAATATTAAATTAATTTTTGATATATTATAGACCAAAAGGATAGCCACAACACAAAAAAAGGCTCTTCAAAATGGCATTGGTAAACTAATCAAAATTTGATTTTAATAACCTTTATAATCTTTTGAATAGATTTTTTGCTACTACTTCAATATTCCTTTACTCTTGTCCAAAACCAATCTGAAAATCCATTTTTCTTGGCAGTGGATATGTATAAAACATCTGGAATATCTTCTCAAATATCCAAGGAAATAAATGAGCTTTATATCAAGTATCTTGCTGCCAAGAATGAAAAAGAAAAAATAAAGTTTGTTATGGATGTAATTTTGCAGCATTTTTTGGATAGATAGCTCATTTTGGAAAATATGATTTTTCATCTTATAGTATAAATGAAATATTATAGCTTGTGGAATTATACCTTATTTTTTGTAAAACAATTAGAGTTAAATGAGGATTGTGAGATGTTTCTCTAACCAAGATTGGATTGAAGAAGCTGAATGAATGAGCTGAAGGTAAGTGATAATGATGACAGATTACAGGTTGGGAGGAAGCTATCATTTCAACAGCTTGTTTTGTCATAGATTTATTAGATCTGTGTTGATTTGAGAACTCATGTTGGAACTCACCAGCTTTATATAGTGGGGTGAGACTGAAACAAAGTGGTCAGAAGAATTTTCAGTGGGAAAACATGTCACCAGTGATGCCTTGTGGCCACCTAAGGGCCAATAATAGTGCCATGCAGTGTTGCCACAGTTTGGTTTTTCAATTTTGTGGTTTTTTGCATGGTTTTTGTTTATAGCAGCTTATTTTTTACTAAATCATAATATTCTCACTGAATTAAATATATCCAATATCTATATCTATCAACTGAGAAAAAAATCACATTAATTCATTTGGCCATTTATAAAATATAAACCTAATATTAACATTGGTTCCAATGAAACTACAAATCAGTTTGAATAGAATAACTTAATATTGGCTGCTTCAATAAATATAATTTTAATTTAAGCTTATAATCATTGTCAAAAACCATGGTTTTATCTCTATATGTGATAATTTTATAATAAAATGACTGAAATAAAATAAGTGGTTTGAAACTGGGGCAACACTAGTGCCATGGAATTTATATAGAGAGTGGAGTAATTATAATTACAAATTTCTGATACAATTTTGGCCCAAATAAAAATTGGAGCATGTTTATATAGTGAGGTGCAAAACTATTACAATGTTTGATACTTTTGTAGTGTACATGGTGTAGTGCCTGAGGGTGTGGGAATATCGCTTATCGTTGGTGGAAGCGTGGGACTTACTAACCCTTGGCTACAAAAGATGTCACTAAGTCATGTGACCCAGGTCAAATTCTGAGGAGATATAGCCATTTTAATCCAAAGATACCATTGTAACAGTTTTGCACCTTTTGTTAATAATTAGGATATTTGACAATTTTAGTACTTGGTATAACCTCCTTTGGCTTTAAGCACAGCCTCAATTCTCCTGGGCATGCTTTCAATCAATTCCTGACACACCTCAGCTGATATCTCCTCCCATTTCTCTTGAATTCTATTCCACAACTCATGAATTCCATTGGAAGGGGGAATCTGCTCTGCAAGTCTCCTTTTGAGGTGATCCCAGAGATGTTCAATGGGATTCAGGTCAGGAGACTGTGCAGGCCATACCATGGTCTGAAACTCCTGCTCCTCTAGCCACTTCTTGACCTTTTTGCAGGTATGTTTGGGATCATTATTCTGCTAAAAGATGATTTCAGATGGATTGAGACCATAATGCCCCAGGGTATTGAGCAAGTCATCCTTCAATATTTGAAGGTAGAGGTCACCATCCATTCTATCATAAATTTTGGCATCATAGACAACCCCATTCCAAGTCATACAGCCCCATATCATCACAGAACTTCCTCCAAACTTGAGGGTTTCCTATACTAGCCTGTCACTAAGCCCCTCCCTGCCCTTTTCCATACCCATTTGTGCCCATTTGACCCTAGATGATTAATTTTGGTCTTATCTGATCATATGACCTTCTTCCAGTCCTCCAGAGTCCAATCCTTGTGAGCATGGGCAAAGTCTAAACATGCCTCACAATGTCTAGTAGAAAGAATAGGGCATTTGGACTTGACTACAGCCTTCATCCCAGTCTTTTTCAAATGGCAGTAAGTAGTACTTGGATGGAGAGGCTGATTAATGATATTTGAGAGAGTTTTGGTTACTTGGACAGCATTTTCTGCTCTCTGAGTTGAAATAAGATAAACAGCATGGTAAATATTTGTAGGAGAAAGCTTTGATGGATGGCCTCTAGTGGTTTTCTGAAGGTTGGAATGCTCTTTGGAATGAAGTCTAGAGATGGTAGCAATGCTGATGCCAGTAGTAGAGGCAATAGAGCAAGTAGAATGACCAGCATCAAGCTGAAAAAGAATATTATTCTATTAAGTGGCAAAAAGAGATCTCATAATGGTAGTGGTTTGAAACAAAGAGCCATGGGAACTAATTCAGGCTCAGACATGATGTTTACATGTGTATCTTTATTTATATGACAAACAAACACCAACTATCCTGTTATTGAGCTGAAATTCTACTACTTATATCAAAAGATGCAAAACTATTATAATGGTATCTTTGGATTAAAATGGCTATATCTCCTCAGAATTTGACCTGGGTCACATGACTTAGTGACATCTTTTGTAGCCAAGGGTTAGTAAGTCCCACGCTCCCACCAATGATAAGCGAGATTCTTACACCCTCAGGCACTACACCATGTACACTACAAAAGTATCAAATATTGTAACAGTTTTGCACCTCACTATATGGCTGATGCTAAGCTTATCCAACACTTTTGACTAGACTTTGATCTACACTTTTACTATACTTTTGAAGATGACAACTGCTTATGTAAGCAGACATTAGCCCCAGAATTCCAATGCAATCCAATAAGGAACAACTACTATTAAAAAAATCAAAAATTAAATTAAATTAAATTAAAATGAAAAAAATACTACTGCTTTTTTGAATATACATTAGGGTAAGCTCTGGTTCAGGCCATGATTTCTAGGGGCTACTACTATGCATGTTAAAGGGGTTCTGAAATATGCAATAGATATGGATATAAGATATCATATAAAGCAACATTTCACTCTTTTACATTATTCCAATGTATTTAATTTCCAATGAGATATAGGCTGTATATTACCCACTTTTTATAGATATTACCCACTTTCTTGTCATAGTCAACTGAATTTGGCTTAGGTTGCTGGAAATAGGCAATATCAACTTTATTCAGAATTTCTCTGATGAAATCTGCAGACTTGAGATTAGAAAAATAAACATGAATGTTGGCATTAATGAAGCTTATATGCATTGACAGAATTTATCTTTTTTAAGAAGGTTTTCTATCTCCTCTATTGATGGCATATTACCAAGCCAAAGTAAAAGGTGCAGATAAAGACTTCCTCTCTCTTGTAATCCAACAAGATCAAAGTAGGTGGCAATCTGACCAAAAATACCCTGGTGGTGTTTGATTTTTTGTTGGCCAACTTCAATGTCAAAGAGCTTTTTGAGAATTGTCTTGATTATTAAATAAAAAAATTTTCAGCCATAAAAGGATCTGTAGCAATATTTTGTGCCCATTTCTCCTTGGATGGGCCAAATTTGGCATTGAACTTATCAAGATCAATATTTTTGCTTACAAATACCTAAGCAATTGGATTATGCAGATTGCATGAATTGATAGTAATTCAATGACTTGGTGAATCCAATGTAATTGATGTCAATCATATCTGACTGTGAAGCTGATACCAAGATTGATCTGAACTAGTGACTCTGCTACCAGTGGTGTAATTATGCTGGTGAAGAAGCTGAACTGCAGGGTTGGAGATAGATATTCCCTTTTTTTCTTCTGTTTGTGCACATCTCAATTTCAATTTCTTTGCAGTGATTATAGAAAAAATCTGGGTGTGCTTCTCAAATGTTCTTCTTTGCATTTTAAAACATGCTAAAGCAAGGACCTGATGACATTGCTGAATTCTAGAAAAAAAAAAAAAAAAAAAAAAAAAAAAAAAAAAAAAAAAAACAGAAATATTTTGTGCTTTTGAAAGTGCCAGTCATGATATCAAAGGGCCCATTTGACATGATCTCCAAATTCTACAGGCATTTTATGTTCACCTTCTATCTCTCTCTTTTTATATAGAAAAAGGCAAGGAAATGCCCTTTCAAAGAAATTGGGTCAATCTAGTTGTCCTTCTCCTGAATCAGACTACTCATTTTGGCCTAGGCATGGGCATCCAAAATAATTGACTGGTTGTTGTTTATTCTGTATAGTGTATCCTCATTTCCTTTCTTTTATAGATTAGATAGATTTCAAGCCATAAGCTTGCTTGCCATTATGGTGGACATGTCCATATCAATAGCATCAGATACTTGAATTGGGTGTTATAATTCTCTTTTTCTTCTTTTTTTAGCAACTTATCTTGTGCTTGTATTACACTCACAATTTCATTTTTCATATAATCACATTTTATTCTTTCAAATTCAGAATTTGAAAGAATAAAATATGATTATATGAAAAATGAAATTGTGAGTGTATTCAATGGTATGACTTTTATTCAGTGAATTGTCTTTCTCCTCAAGTTATACAACTTTTATATTTTCTTATTTAACTTGGTCCATGCTTGGTTTCCTTCATTACATAAAAACCTCACACATGCACAGTAAATGGTAGACTAGATCTACTTGGTTTTCCTTGTAAACTCCTTGTCTGACCCTTAGTATCTAGGAAACTGCAGGGGTACTGGATACCCATGGCATGCTACAAATATGGGTACCTATGGGTATGGGTATGGGTTAACTTCTAGTGTACTCATCCAAAACCTGGGACCTATGAACATGGGTACTAGTATCCATGTGAATTCATAGCAGGCAGTGCCACTAATATACCATGACATGATATTATTCCACAACATGGTGTGCATGCTTATACTACAATACAAGAAATAACATGACAAGAAAATTTAATTCCTAGTTTTATACCATGACTAGCAAACACATCCCCTGCCTAACAAAAAAAGCTCTTGCCATTGCAGACAGCCACAAGTGCAAGTAATGACCATAGGTTAAGATCAGCAGAACAGCAAAGAAGCAGTGGACCAACTGGAAGCAAGCCACTATAACCAGTGATAACTTGAGCAATGCTAACAATAATGACTTGGAGATAGACAGCATGGCTGGTACCATTGAGGACCATGCTGATGCACAATCCACCATTGAAGATGGAAGTAATGTGACCAAGGAAACAATGGATGCTAAGCTAGGTACCTTGTAATTATTGGTTAGTGCACTCACATTACTCACAATTATAAAGAACACATGATAAAGGACTGGTTATCTCCAATCTATGTATTCTTTGCATCTATACCTGTTATGAAATATGTTGATGGATAACAGAGCCATCTTTTCAAGTGCCTTGGAAAGAGTTGCAGATGGTCCATGCAATGGTTCCTTAACAAGGGCAATAAAAGATCAACTAGTAATATGTGCAAGCATATTAAAGCTTGTTGGGGTAAGGATGTCATAAATGCAATCAGCAAGGTCATAGGCCTTCCTGACATGGGTAAAGCTATAAAACAATATTAGTTCAATGGTTCTATTAAATCCATGCTAGCAATACAAGAAATAGTATCTTACTCAAACTGGACACATACAAAGGCTGAGACATGGTGCATAGAGTTACATTGGTCAGTCACATATGTGGTAATGATGTCATTGCACAGAGTTGAAGTTGTTTGATAGATTTTTGAAAACATGTGCCTATTCAAAATTGTCAAGGACCACACATTTCAATTTTTTATGAAGATTGGGTGATCAGAATACTACATACCACATCCAAGTACTGTCTTGCAAGATGTCAAAGTGGTTTTCATATGTGCATGAAACTGTATGGCTAAAATGCTATAGGTAAGCATCCATCAATTAATCATCTCCAAGGATAATATATTTATTCACCAGAAATATGATGATAAACTCAATTTTGCCACTGATATATGAACATCACCTAACCACAAGGCATCTGCTTCCTTTATGGTCCATATCATAATCAACAGTAAGGCATAATTATATGTTCTTGACATTGTTGAGGTTACAAAAGTACTGTAGGCAGTGATGAGATGCATGTTACCTTGCTAAGACTCTGTCCATATTAGTTGCACACAGGCAAAACCCTTGCTAAGACCTTTACAGAAGTCCTAGATAAGTTCAAAATATTAGATAAGGTTAGTAGATAATAGAATGCATTCAATATACCTGAAAAACCTGATTTAGGACAGATACTGGCAGTTATAGCAGACAATGCCACCTCAAATGATACAATGATAGAATACTTAGAAGACCTTTTTGCATATTTCAGCAGCAGTGCAAGCCATGTGCAATGTGTCCTGCATATTGTTATGATAGGGTGGTATGCTGAGCATATTTCTTTTTCTTTCATCTATTTTCCTTTAGGTCATCCCAATGAGCCTAGTACTTTGGCTCAGGCCAACTTCTCATTCTCATGACCTTAGATTAGATTTCAGATGGAGCATTCCTCTTCAGACTTCTTGGACACCTCCATGACTTGTTATTGTTTCACTTCTTTTGAACACTTTTTTCTCCTTATGGAATTCTTTCACAGAATTCCATCATGATTCTTGGTCTGTGCATGGACCTTTCATAGTATAAATAGTGACCATCCTCTTCCTTGTACTTTAAGCTAGTTCTACGCAATTCTACCTTGCTGTGAACTCTTCATTGGTGTGAGATTGATCACCAATGAGACCCTTGGCATATAATCCTCCACTCTATTGGACTTTATCCTACCATTGAGTGGACACTTGGCTAGATTCTATGCAAGGTGTGTATTAAAAGAACTAGCTTGTCAATCACCTATTCTCCTATCTAGGAGTAAACTCATTGCCCACCATTTCAACTTCCAAGCACAGCATCCATGCCCCCTTGCATTTACCATCACCACTGCCTGCTACCTCTAGTAACCCCATTACCTCCTTTCTCTGCAGCATTGAGAAAACCCTTGAAGCTACTGTTTCCACCTCTACTTCTTCAGCTTCCCCAGCTCAATGAGTAACCTCCTCTTCTTCCTCAACCAACCAGCTAATTGCCCTATCCCCATGTCCCATCCACATTTCTCCCCACTTTTTCACCTGATCCACCACTTCATTGCCTCCAAAGAAAGAAGAATGCCTGCCCTCCCCCATTCTTGTCAACCCATCCTTTAATAAAGAACTATTCCCCTCTGCACCCATATCCCCCTCCCCAAAACAAGTGATGTCTTTTGAGCATAAGCACAAATTGAAAGCAGGCATATCCAATGACTTTTCTGGCAAGTCAAAGAATGCCACATATTGGATCATGGCCATAAAGGTCTACTTTGCAATAAACAAGGACCTTTATAAGCCCAAGGATAGGGTTCTGGTTACAATCAACAAGATCAGTAAAGGTCACAGTGCCACTTTCATAGAACACTGGTACACCAAGATTGAGAATGTGACTATTCCAGACCAGGAGAAAACATTTGATAAGTTGGTTGAAGACTTCTAGTGAACTTTCTTCCCATTTGATCTTGAAGTGAGCACCTGTAGGAAACTTAGAGGATTTCAACAGGGGATAAGTGAAGATGGGTTCTGTAACTTCATATTGGAATTCCAACTGGCTGCATCACAGGTGAGGATTAGTGATCAGACTGCCCTAATCAATATGTTTGCTGGAGGACTTGATCTGAAACTTTTGATAATGATCTTATTTATGGGAGAAATTTCCCTTACAGTGGAGGGATGGATCTCTGCTGCAAGTAGATTTCATATGCAGCAACAGAGGATCAAGGAATTATGCCAAGGCAGGTTTTCCTTGAATGTTAACCAGAGTTAGGGCTGCAACCCCAATGCAATGGACATTGATGCAGTACAACTACACTGGTGCAGTGGGCAGAGTACATGTGAAAAGGGCTGTGCTTCATCTATCACAAGAAAGGATGTTTGACTTGGAATCACCCCCACCCCAACAACACCTCAACTTTTACCCTGCCTCCATGTCCTCCCAGGAACCTGGAGCAGGCCTGAGTAACATCCACCAAAGCCATGACAAAACCTGCCACTGAGACCCAGCCTTTCAAGCTGGCCAAATATGTACACCACCTTAAAGCCAACAAGGTGGATGTGGATGAAATCCTTCATGCACTAAAGATATGCTATGAAGATGGAGAACAAGAGCCACTGACAGCAGCAAGGCTCCATAATAAGGATTTTTGAAACAGAGGAAAGTGTTAATATCTTCTTCTCCAATACAGCTTGCTCCTGTATTATTAACAGATAGTGGCAAGAAATTGATTCATATTCCAATTTCTCTATCACCAAATAGAGCACAAATCATTGAAGAAACTGCGGGCAACTGGCAACTTCATTCACCCATGCATTGTCAAAGAACAAAACCTGCCCACCATCCGCCTGTCCCAACCCCTCAGAGCTCTGAATGTCAACAGAACCTTAAACAGAGGAGGCTTTATTTGCTACAAAACCCTCATTTGTCTGATGATTGACAACACTCTCGAGGAATAGGAATTCCTGGTCATTACCTCTAGAAAAGACAATGTTATTCTTGAAATGCCTTGGCTCAAAGCAGTAAACCCCACTATCAACTGGAACTGAGGCCATATCTCTATCACACCTAAAGCCTACACCCCTACTCAAGACCATCCCCTCATTGATGACCACCAATACCTGGTCAAGACCCTCTTTATTGACCCATCCTATGAAACCAAAGTAAAATTATAAAAGGTGAAAAAGATTCCTGGAGTTCCTTTTACTTCATGGGCTCAGAAACTGCTGCAAAAAGTCATGATCACCACCAAAATCACCCAGAGGCAAGAAAAGGCTGAGGCAATGCTACTAACCTGGGCCAAGAAATTTGCCCAAGTATTTACAGAACAGACCCATAATGAGCTTCCCTCATTTCACCCTTATAGTCACACCATCACCCCCCACAAGTCCTTCACCCTAAAGGTCACTAAGGTATATCCGCTCAACCCAAAAGAAATGGATGCCTGCCAGGCATTTATCAAGGAACACCTTAAAACTGGATGCATTCAACCTTTCAAGTCTCCACAAGCCTCCCTCTTCTTTTTTGTTTCAAAGAAGGATGGCTCTATATAACCCTGCCAGGACTATTGATACCTGAACTCGCATACCATCAAGAATGCTTACCCTCTCCCCCTTATTTTGACTCTCATGGACCAGTTAAAGGATTCTACCATGTTTACAAAATTCAATATCCAATGGGGATACAACAATGTTTATATTAAAGATGGCAATCAATGGAAAGCCACCTTTATCACCCCCCAAGGACTTTTCAAACCCATGGTAATATTTTTGGTCTCTGTAACTCACCCATTGTTACAGTTTATTCCTTTCTTCCTTTTATTTCTTGCTTTATGCAAACTGTATAATCATTTAGCTGTTTTTATGGGCATGTGCTATCCTTCAGACTTCTTGCTCAGCTAGTCCCAAGGCCTTGAGCTTTCCTTTACTAATTGTTTATCTTTTAGCTCATACAACCTCTTTTAGCCAATGGCCATTTCCCCTCTTATCTCATATCTTTGGCCAATGGCCATTTTCCCTCAAGTTATACGATCTCTTTATTTTCTTTTGCAAACTTGGTCTGTGCTCGGTTTATACCAGTATATAAACCTTGTCCTGTACACAGTACTCCTTAGACTAGATCTACTTGGATATACTACTAAATCCTCATGACTGATCCTTGAATCCCTCAACTTAGTCCATATTCCAAACCCTCTGTTGCAGTCAGGGGTTAAGCTGCCTTTGTGCACTTAGAACAATACGATACATGGATTGAGCTAGTCAAGTCTATGCTTGTACCTATCCAGTCCAAGTGTAACAAAAGATCTAGTCTCTTCTTTTCTGGCAGCCATCATTGCTAACCAGATTACCCACTAAAAGATTTCATTTTTGAAGAATCCCGAGTCCATGCCCAAGGGCAAGAAACCCCTACATGTATCCCCACTTGAACTCTGACACCCCAACCCTCTTATTCCTGACACCTTGGACTCTGAATCAGAACACAGACAAAGATTGGAGGAAAAACCCCAATCACTGATCAAGAACTTGGAGAAAGAATCCCAAGGATAAGCCAAATGATAACCTGCAGAGCCAACAAAGAAACTCTCACAGTACCCTAAATGAACTGCAGGACTGAGCCCCAAAGCCACTGTACCCAAACAACCTACAGAAAAACCTCTTGCAGTATGAACCTTGACCAAGATGTTGATGATGATGAAATCCACTGAGATTAAGATTGGAGCACCAGAGGCTTATGACGGATCATATGAAAAAGCCAAGTCCTTCATCCTCTCTGTCAAAGCTTACCTTTTGATTAACAAGGAGCTTTATGATGATGATGACAAAAGGGTAGCTTATGCACTTTTTACATGAAGGAAGGTGTTGCTCTCCAGTGGGCCACCCAATACTGAGCAGACTGCCTTAACAAGACAACCCTGTCCTTTGGGACATTCCACCAATTCAAGGGAGAGTTCAAGGCCTCCTTTGAATGTGCTGACACCCAGGTAGAGGCCATTGCCAAGATGGCTACACTTACAATGAATGACAAGAAGCTGATGTCCCTAAATAAATACATTGTGAACTTCAGAACATATGTAGCTAGGAGTAAAATCACCCAAGATACTGTGCTAATCGAATTCTTTTCCAGAGAATTGAAACTTGCTCTCATTTGCAAAATCCTTGGAATGGATACCCCTTCTATTTATATAGATGAGTGGTTTGAAAAGGCACTTTACTTCCAAGCTGCCTATGAATGATTAATGGCCTTTTTGGCCTGAAACTCAACCAACCAGAAAGGTCAACTGATCCTGACATACAACCCCCAATGAAACTGTGACCCTGATGCAATAAACATTGATCACATTGAACTCTTATGAAAAGAACAAGACAAACACATCCAAACTGGCAAATGCTTCAGCTGCCATGAACATGGGCACCTATTCAGGGATTGCCCCAAAATGAAAAAGAAGACTACTTGCCCTTTAACTCAGAAGAAGAAGAAGGATTCAGTAAAAGCTGTGAGGTGAGTAGCAAAGAAAGAAGAGTCCTTGGACTTTGGAAATGGAGCGGATGTTGAAGAAAGCAATGATGAAGAGGCTGTACAAACAGCCTGCATCTCCACAAAAAGAAACAAAGGTTTTTAGATGGGAGGACTTCATCAACACAAGTGCCTCCCCAACTTTCTTGCTCCCCTGTATTAATAGCTAATTGAAATAAACATGGGCTTCAAGTTCCCATCCAGTTTATGGCTATAGGAAAGAGTGAAAAAGATGTTGAAACTAAAGCCCTTATTGACTGTGGAGCAGAGATCTCCTGCTTAGACTGAAGCTTTGCAAAATGACACTGACTTCTGATTGAGAAATTGTTCCACCTGCTGAAGATACAGAATGTCGATGCCTCCAAGAACAAACATGGAGACATCCACTATCAGATGACTCTCTACTTAAAAACAGACACGATCATCATGAAAGCCAAATTCTATGTAATGAACTGTGGATAACAGATGACAATATTGGAAATGCCTTGGCTTCAATTGGTCAACCTAATGATCAACTAGATGAAAGGGACCCTTGACATCCACAAATCACATGACATTTCCCCTGAATTCTACCAAACATTCCTCTAGCAGAAGCCTTGATAATAATACATCTGCTTGGTTAAAGCTTCCAAGTTTAAAGTCAAAAAGCTATTGATGAATGCCACAATTCCTACTAAAGGATCAAAGCATGCAGCTGGACACAACTTGTATGCCACTGAACCAATGACCATCCCTGCATTCAATAAGGGATTGATTGATACAAAGATTGCTGTATGTCTTCCTGAAGGAACCTATGGCTGAATAGCCCCATGTAGCAGGCTTGCCTTGAAGCACATGATTCAAACCAGTGCAGGTGTGATCAACCCTGACTATAGAAGATCCCTGAAAGCCCTTCTGTTCAACCACTTGAAAAAAGACCTGAAGATTGATGCTGGAGATTGAGTAGCTCAACTTGTGCTGGAAAAGATTGATATCTCATCCTCCAACAAAGTCGATGACCTCAATGATACTGAACAGGGCAACCACAGCTTCAGATCTTCCAATTTACCAACCATAAAGGTCCTTAGCTTCTGCAGAATCATGACCCCTGAATGGATGATTAAACAGATGAGGAAGCACATAGATTGGGAGCGAAAAGTACTCTGGAAGATACAACAACTTTCCTGACCCTGATGAGCATGCTGGCTATGTGCATATACAACAACCACCCAACTTGCCAAAGAGGCAGAGAAGAAGAAACTGAAGCTGATGCTCCTGGCTGAATACAAGGAGTATAGAATGATCTTTGAAAAGGAGGCTACCAACCATGTCCCTCCTTCATGACCTTATAACCACCCGATAAACCTGGATGACTCCTTTGTCCCGAAAGTGGCGAAAGTGTACCCACTATCCCCTGACAAATGACAGGCCATTGAGACCTTTATTGAAGAAAATCTTAGAACTGAAAAGATATGGCCTTTGAAATCACCTCAGGCCTTCCCATTCTTTTTTGTCAAAAAGAAAGACAGCAGTCTGTGACCCTGCCAAGACTATAGATATGTAAACGAACATACAATCAAAGATGCCTATCCCCTCCTGCTAATCTCCGACCTCATTGACAAACTGAAGGATGCAAACATTTACACAAAGTTCAACATATGCTGGGGTTATAATAACATCAGGATCAAAGATGGAGACCAATGGAAAGCCACCTTCATCACTCATAAGGGGCTTTATGAACCAATGGTTATATTCTTTGGCCTTTCAAACTCACCTCCCATGTTTCAGAGATTTATGAACAATTCCTTCAGGGATATGATAGCAGAGGGATGGCTAGTAATTTATATGGATGACCTGCTAATCTTCTCAGGTGACATGAAGACACATGAAGAATGAACATGATGTGTCCTCACACACATAAAAGAACTCAACCTCTGTCTCAAACTCAAGAAATGCCATTTCAACTGCTCAGAAGTCAAATACCTTGGGATGATTATAAAGCAGGGAAATGTCGCTATGGATCCAGTCAAGGTAAAGGGGATTGAAAACTGGCTGACCCCGATGAAAATCAAAGATGTTCGATTTTTCTTAGAATTTGCTAACTTCTACAGATGTTTCATTCCTTACTACTCTGATATTGCCAGACCCCTTCTTGACTTGATGAAGAAGAACCACCCCTGGGAATGGGGGTCACAACATGATGAAGCCTTCAAAAGGCTGAAAAAAATCTTTACTGAAGAACCAGTTCTGACTATGCCAAACCTCAAATGACCATTCGCTATTGTGACTGATGCCTCCAAGTATGCCACTGGGGGGATATTATTACAGACCGATACCAATGAAGAATGGCACCCCTGCACCTATATTTTCCAGACCTTCACTTCTGCTGAATAAAATTACGACATCTTTGATAGAGAACTGCTCATGGTCATATGACCATTGAAGACCTGGTGTCACTACCTTCAAGAAATGCCACATACAGTAATGATTTTCACTGATCATAAGAATCTAATGTATTTTAGAAAACCACAAAATTTGAACAGATGACAAGTGAGATGGCTATTAGACCTTGCAGATTATGACCTTCAGATAACACATGTACCTAAAAAGCTTCTATCTGGACCCAATGCTCTTTTGAGATGACCTGACCTGATTCCCTAGAATGATGACGATAACACAGTGACAACTCTCCTCCCTCCATCAGTCTTTGTCAACCTCATAGACTTAGCCTTACAGGACAAGATTTGTCTCTTCTCTCCCAATGATCCGGTAGTCCTCATGGAACTCTGACAAATGGAAGGTGTCCCAGCCTTCTTTCATGACTGACTCTCAGATTGGAAATATGATACTGGAATTCTCACATATCAGAACTGGGTCTATATTCCCTCCAATCACTACCATGCTGTTGTTGCACAGAACCATGATCACGACACTGCCAGACACCCTGGCTATTTAAAGATGTGACAATTGGTTGCACAAGAATACTAGTGACCTGGCCTAGCCACCTTTATCAGGAAATATATAGATGGCTGTGCAATCTGCCAGCAGAACAAGGCCAACACCCATCTGACCACAGCTCCCCTGACTCCAATCCCTTCACATGTGTCATAACCCTTTCAATAGGTATCATGTGACTTGATAACCAACCTCCCCCTATCCAACAGATTTGACTCACTTCTGGTTGTGGTTGACCATGGGCTTACAAAGGGGGTAATTCTTTGCCCCACAAAGAAAACGATTGACTTGGCAGAAATTGCCACCTTATTCTACAAAAAGGTCTACACTCACTTTGGCCTTTATAATAAGATTATATCCAACTGAGGCCCACAGTTCACCTCCACCTTTGCAAAAGAACTAGGATGACTTCTCAATTATGACCTCATCCTATCAATGGCATATCACCCACAGACAGATGGAGAAATGGAATGAGTAAACCAGGAAGTTAAGATGTATCTGCGGATCTACTGTGGATCAAACCCCATCTCATGGGCAGAAAAGATTTCCATGGCAGAATTTGTGCATAATCACTGCCCTCACTCCACAACCAGCCAATCTCCATTCTTCCTAATGATGGGTTATAAACCCTGATCCCTCCCCATGGTCATTTCCAACACAAACCTCCCCATGGTCAAAAACTGCCTAAAACAATTCTCTGTGGCTCAAGATGAAGCCCTTGCCATCCACAAACTCACCCAGATGACAATGAAGAGAAGAAACCAACACTCATTTATACCCTTTGCCAAAGGGGACAAATTTTTGCTAGAAGCATGCAACCTGAAGCACCATATAGGAAACCTGAAGTATGCCACAAAACAAGAAGGACCTTTTATGATAATGAAAGTCCTATCTCTGATCACTTACCAACTTCAACTCCCTGAAACATGGAAAATCCACCCCATCTTCCACACTTCCCTTCTATCGCCCTATTACGAAAATGATGTGCATGGGCCGAATATCAGAAAACCACCACCAAAACTTATAGAAGGGGAAGAAGAATATGAAATAGAACCAATCCTTAATCACAAAGGATCCCCAACCTGATGGAAATTCCTTATCAAGTGGAAAGGGTACCCATTGGCTGACAACTCATGGGAACCAGAAAGTTCCTTAGATAACACCCCCAGATTACTGAAAACCTATAAAAAGGCTTACCAACAGTCATTTTCCACATCCAATTCCTAAACCATGACCACCACTATGAATACCACCCTTGAACATTAATATGCCCAAAGACTCAAAAACCCCATGACTGATGCCAGCCTTCAGGCCATGACAATACCATTACTAGAACCTTCCTATACTTTTTTCTTATCTCATTCACTTGATACCAATTCACCTTTGAACATCTTATATAGATCCTTCCTAGCCAACCGATGTGTTGCCCTCTGCCTAGACCATATTATGATCTGATTACCCAAACCAAGAAATGAGCTGCAGGAGGAGCTCATAAAGATATTCAGGATGGCACTCCAGATAGCCCAACATGCATGTGACAAGATAGAGGACCAGTTGCTAATTGGAATGGACCAGCTCAGAATGAAGGATATACTTGACAATCTCTCCAACCACCAGTCCCACATTACTCCCCCATTCAACCAAATCTCCTCTCCAGATCCTATTCCCATACCACTACATGCAGACCCATCCCCATCTCCAACCACCTCCATACCACTGTTCCATGGAAGATTCACACCCAATGATACTATCACCCCTGTCCTTACCAAAGAAGAAGTCAGAGTGTTCAACCAGCTGGAATGACAGTTTGCAGAAGAAGACTGTCAGAGAGCTATTGCATTGGCACCCCTATCCCCAGCTGACCCTTGCTTCCCTGAAGCCTGCTTTGTCTGCCAACAATTAGGTCATATATGTGTCAACTGCTTGTTATATCAATGCTCTCTATATCTTCAGTTTCAACCCAGCCATATTCAGGCAAATTGCCCACTCCATTGAAGAAACACTTCTTCCTCTTTCTCTTCCAGCCAATTGTCACGGACCTCCCACTCCTCCTATTCCTCCCACTCCTCCTATTCCTCCCACTCCTCTCAACATCATCAAATGGTCCCCTTCTGATGCTCCCCCACTTCTATTGAATCTGATCCAGAAGATAATATCATTGACAACATAGAATATGCCAATACCATTGGCTCCCCTGTCAGTGGATTCATCAACTTATAGAAAGTTTGGGTAACCTTTTATCTAAACAGAGGGTAATGTTATAGTTTATTCCTTTCTCCCTTTTATTTCTTGCTTTATGCAAACTGTATAACCACTTAACCATTCCTACAGGCACATGCTATCCTTTAGACTTCTTGCTCAGCCAGTTCCAAGGCCTCGAGCTTTCCTTTACTAATTGTTTATCTTTTATCTCATATGATCTCTTTCAGCCAATGGCCATTCCCTCTCTTATCTCATATCTTTGGCCAATGGCCATTCTCCCTTGAGTTATACAATCTCTTTATTTTCTTTTGCAAACTCGGTCCATGCTTGGTTTATACTGGTATATAAACCTTGTCCTGTACACAGTGCTCCTTAGACTAGATCTACTTGGATATACTGCTAAATCCTTGTGACTGATCCTTGGATCCCTTGACTTAGTTCCTATTCCAAACCCTCTGTTGCAGTCAGGGGTTAAGCTGCCTTTGTGCACTTAGAACAATACGATACATGGATTGAGCTAGTCAAGTCTATGCTTGTATCTATCCAGTCCAAGCATAACACCCATGATGTTTCAGGCTTTCATGAATGATATCTTCAGTGATATGATAGCTGAAGGATGGCTTTTAATTTACATGGACAACCTGCTCATCCACTCCTCTGACCTTATCACCCACCATGAACAAACCCTCTGTGTCTTCCAATGCCTCCAAGACCACCACCTTTGCCTCAAACTGTTGAAGTGTGAGTATTACAATAGGGTGGTATGCTAAACATATTTCTTTTTCTTGTGTCTATTTTCCCTTAGGTCATCCCAATGAGCCCAGTACTTCAGCTTGAGCTGACTTCTCATTCTCACAACCATTGATTAGGTTTCAGATGAAGTGTCTATCTTCAGACTTCTGAAACACTTCCATGACCTGTTATTGTTTCACCTTTTTCAGACACTTTTCTCTCCTTATGAAATTCTTCCACAGAATTCCATCATGATCCTTGGTTCATGCACAGACCCTCCATAGTATAAATAGTGACTGTCTTCTTCCCTGTACTTTAAGCTAGTTCTATGCAATTTTACCTTGTGTTGAACTCTCTGCTAGTATGAGGTTGATCACTAGCAAGACCCTTGGCACATATTCTCCACTCTAATAGTCTTTGTCCTACTATTGAGTGGATACTCAGCTATATTCTATGCAAGATGCATATCAAAAGAACTAGCTTGTCAATCACCCATTCTCCTATCTAGGAGTAAACTTGTTGCTCAACATTTCAACCCCCAAGCACAGCATTCATGCCCCCTCATGTTCACCATCATCCCAACCACTGCCCACCACCTCTAGTAATCCTTTCACCTCCTTCCTTCAAAGTATTGAAAAGATCCTCAAAGCTACTGTCATGACCCCTACTCTAACAGCCCCTCCTGCTTGATGAGTAACCTTTTCTTCTTTTTCATCCAATCAGCTGATTATCCCATCTCCATGTCCCATTTGTATCCCTCCCCACTCCTTTATCCAATCCACCACCCTACCACCCCCTAAAGAAGAAGAATGCCCACCTTCTCCCATTCCCATTGACCTGCCCTCTAATGAAGAACTGTTCCCCTCTGCACCCACTTCCCCCTTCCCAGAATGAGTAATGTCTTCAGAGTATAAACATAATTTGAAAGCAGGCCTACCTAATGACTTTTCTGACAAGTTAAAGGATGCCATCCAATGGATTATGGCCATGAAGGCCTATTTTGTAATGAACAAGGATCTTTATGAGCCCAAGGATAGGGTTCTGGTTACAATCAATAAGATTGGTAAATGTTATGAACCCCTATCTCTCCACCTAACTTTTCACTTTTGATTTCTCTTTTCAAAGTCATGTGACCAATACACGTGATCGTGGGAGCATGCACATGACCCAGGTCTAGACTGGTCTAGACTATGACATCATGCCTCATGGTTTACACGCCTATTTAATCTCCGTTGCTTCTTTTCCATTCTACACTGCCTCCGTGAGAACACTATGTACTTATATAGTCACACGCACTGCTTGGTCTGTGCGCACTCTTGTACAATATATAAAGGCTTGTGCTCATCGCTGGTATCCCCAGCTTTGACCACTTGTCATTAGGGTTAAAACCTTCTGATTGGTGTGCTTCAGCTCTTTCTTGTCCCTTTCTCCTCTTCTCTATCCTTGCCAGTAGCTGGTGTACGCTGCAACAGGCTCGGCTAGTGGTGTGTTCGTAAGAGCATAACACTTGGTCAAAGCTTGATACACTACCCGGGTCCCAGGGTCAAGGGAACGAGAGCTGATAACCACTTGACAGTTATACAAGTGACACCTTGTGAACAGGTCTTTTCGCCGCCCAGAGAATAGGGCCTCGTCCGGGGAGTTTCCCGTTTTCATTTGCTTGTTCCCCCAACGCCTTTAGGGGAGTGCCTAGGAAGCACAGAACTTTGTCGTGCTAGTCTACATTTATACATTTTCAAAGTCGCCCCATTGTGGGTTGATAGTCCGTGCTCGGGTTGTGCTGAGTTTGCGAAGTCCGACCAGTAACCTCTTGTGGAAGTTGCTGGGCTGAGGATATATCGTTGTGTTAGTCCCCTGCGACCAGGGAGGTAGAGCATCCGTACTAGCTCTAAAAAATAGTTTATGTGTAGTATCTCTTTGGTTAAAGGACAGCCGAAGAAGATCTGTTATCCCTCGTTTCAACGCAGACATTATTACCTGTGATCGAAAAAATACTTGTTACGCCCCTTCGTTTGCCGAATCCCCAGAGCCCACTTGGAAGATAGTGCGCAGTAAGGACAAGGACTCGAAGTGGAGCCCCTCGAAGACCTTTTTTCTCGACTACATTTATCCCCTTCCTCTACATCCGACCCTGCAAAGATGGCCTCTGAGGCCAACAACTTGAAGGAGCTTTTGGCTGCCTTCTTACAAGACCGAAGGAGGGAGAGCGCCTCCATTACGAAGAAAGTTGCCGACCCAGGAGATTGGGAAGGCGAGCGGTCCAAATTTAGAAACTGGATCGCATCTATCAAGGTCTGGGTCTCGCTCCAAAAGTGGGACTCGGACAAGTTGAGGACAGTGGCCGTCCTCTCCCGTATGAAGGGAAAAGCAGCCACCTACGCAAGGCTCTGGCTGGAGGAGTAT
>JBBPQW010000416.1:0-20865 GCA_038092695.1 Boletus rubropictus
TAAAAGCGCTCAGGATACGCGACCGCGGGAATCCTTAAGACGTGTACAAGTCATCCGCCTATACTGATGGTTTGATTAGATGGCTTGATTATGTTTCCCGCTGCGGGCCTATTTGCGAAGTTTGGAGGTGCCGGGGTGTCCATGTTTTTTGTGTCGTAAGTGGACTCAATTGCTCCTCTTCATTTCCGCACGTCACAATGACTTTACATGTCATGCATCATGAGACGTATATGTTGTACTAGACTGACAACGCGTTGTCATCTAGCACGGTCATTGCCCAGCTTGTATATGCTCTTGGTGGGAGCAATTTCGCAGGTGCCAATGGGAGCATGATGATTGAGGTAGTGGTGCGTACACCTTTCTCTGTCTTGCCTCCAGGATGGGCGACTGTCATCATTCGCTCGCCATCTTGCCATGTTTCGCACACCATTGCAACGTGAACTCACGTAATGACCTTATATAGCCCTTTTTCCACATTCTTGCATCAACCATTGCGCGAGACATCATTGGCGATGACTGGGCCGGGGTGGGTGACATGAATCGGGAGGTTGTAGCAACCACGCTTGTGGCATTTGCACTGTCCAGCTTGCTCACTGGTAAGGGTTCATGAATTGGAAATGGTTTTACTGGCTGATCATGGGATTCAATACTTAGGGTTTACGTTCTTCCTTCTGGGGTATCTTCGCCTCGGTGTCCTTATTGGGTTCTTCCCGAGACATATTCTCGTCGGGTAAGTACCAGCCATCCTTTCTGAATCATGTATTGTTGTGGGTCCGACTGATGCGGATGATCATTTTAGGTGTATAGGCGGAGTGGGAATCTTCTTGATCTCGACGGGGTAAGCCCCGCTCATTTGAAACGGAATGCATGATTCCTGATCGCCGCGTCCCTCGGTATATGCCGTTGTATTAACGCGCTTGTGTATGGGTCTCGAACATGGTAGACTTACCGTCAGCACCGGTCTCCCTTCCGATGCGTTTGATCCGCCGACTTGGGAAATAGCTCGATATTTTGCTTTTGATCCGCATGCACTCATGATGTGGGCTCCGCCCCTTGCGCTGGCAGTGCTCCTGAGAGTAATCAACGCGAAGTGGAAGCATCAACTTTTGTTCCCTATCTGTAAGTCTTTTGTGCCGTTGTTTTCAGTTGCTTGACCTAGAGTACATAGATTTTTTAACCATACCGATTTTCTTTTATATCGTCGTCGCGGCTGCCCAGCTTGATCTCGGCACGCTCCGACAGGACGGATGGTTGTTCGAAACCGCGCAGACGGCCGGAGATATGGGTAGTTGGTATGCCTTCTACACTTATTATGGTGCGTTCCCCCTTTTTCCAAATCGTCGAGTACCCCACGGATCGCTAATTTCTGGCTCCTGTAATGCGACAAAGACTGGCGTGCAGTGCGGTGGACTTCTATTTGGGCAACGCTGCCGACACAGCTCGCCTTGTGCGTAGCTTCGTGACTCGTATGGAACCACACGTCTCTGATTTGGCTGGGCTATAGACTGTTCTTCAATATATTGCATCCTCCTCTCAATGTCCCTGCTTTGGGTGAGTGCCAAACTCCTTTCTCATATGAATTATTTCGTTGACGGGTTGTCCTGTGCGTGGGTTGTATAGCGGTATCACTGGACGAAGACGTCGATACGGATAAAGAACTCATTGCCCACGGAATGTCCAACTTTGCGGCAGGACTTCTTGGTACTGTGTACGTCCTCACCTAGCATATGCTGCGTGAGACGCTGACATGTTGAAAGCCCCAATTATCTGGTCTACGTTAACACACTCTTGTTAGTCGTTTCTTTCATTGCCCTGCCTTTGGTATACCGAAACTATATCGTCGAACAGGTTTTATCGCGTGGGGGGAGGGAATCGTGTCGCTGGGTTTATGCTTGCTGTGGCCACGTTTTTGGTTTTGATCATGGGCACCTGGCCGATTGCATATATTCGTGCGTTCCTCTCAAGAGTCCTTCAGTAAATCTTACGAACGTATCGCGCTCGTAGCTGTCATGGTCGTCGCCGCGCTCATTTTCGCTCTTGGTATCGACCTTGTGAAGGAAGCATTGTGGGACACAAGGTATCGTGTAAGCAGGTAAGCGTTGCACAATCGATGTATCAGAAGTCGGTTTTTGTGATGTGACATCTGGCTAGAACGGAGTATATCACGATAGTCAGTATCATGGTCACCATGACCGCTTGGGACTTTGTCATTGGCGTTTTGTTTGGGATCATCGTTAGTTGTGAGTGCAAACCTCTTGCCCCTTCAATACTCGTGACATTGCAATGACTCACCGGTTCGTGCCGTGTCTCAGGTTTCTTCTTTGTCGTTCAAAATTCCCAGCGACGGAGTATCCGAACGTGCTACACGGGTGACACTGCAATCTCCACCGTTCGCCGTCCTGCAGCTCACCGTGCGTACATCCGCGAAGTGTCCAAACAGACACGTATCATCCAACTGCAAGGGTTCCTATTCTTTGGCACGATCTCTCGCGTCGAGGACACCATCCGATCGCTCGTCAACGACCTGGCGTTCCATATTCACCCGGTCCGCTTTGTTGTCGTTGACTTTTCGCTTGTGGCCGGGGTCGACCTGTCTGCTGCGGAAGCGTTTGTGAGAGTTCAGAGGCTGTTGGCTGCCAAGGGCGTCGTGCTCGTCTTTTGTGGTTTTTCGAGGCCGGAGGTCGGCAAGGCGTTGGGCAGCGTCGGCGTGTTGGAGCAGCCATATGTGGAGCTCTTTGAGGCATTGAATGACGCAATGGAATGTGAGTGGTGAACAGTTCCCCGTGCTGTTTGTGTGTATTGTATGCGGAATGGAGCTGACGAGAGTTATGTGACACAGGGACAGAGAACGCATATCTGCGCGCGTGGTTTAGGGCGCAGAAGAAGGAAACCATCCCCGTTGGTAAGTCGCCGGTACAGGTGTGTGCCTTGTTCACCAGCTGACTGAATGCCACTCTGTCTCGCTCAGCGCTCCCGGGTCGTCAGGTGGATGTTGACTTCCACGAGAGCCTGGTCGGCTCGCCCCGGCGATTACAGCTAAAGGACGCAGGAGAGCGAACCATAGCAAGCGGTAACGTGTCTCACCTCACTTTCTTTTTTCTCCTGTTCACATCGATATTCCCTTGGCTTCGCAGACACCTTGGTCGACGTACCCACCGAGCCTCTCCAGACCCTTCTCAAAGCGTTTGGGTCCTTTGACGCTCTTGATCGTGCCTCCCTCCCCGCGCTCGCGCCATACTTTGAACATGTCGCCTTTCCCGCTGGCGCTGTCCTGTGGGAGAAAGACGATCCACCAAACGGGCTCTACATCATTCAATCGGGCGTTCTCCGAGCATCGTACAGGTTCGCGGAACACACACCGATCATCGAGGAGAGCATGGTGTCGGGAACCCTCGCAGGTGAGCTTTCTGCGCTCTCGGGGCTCCCGCGGAACGCGCGGGTCGTGGTCGAGCGCGATGTGGTACTGTGGAAGCTCGAGCCGGAGAGCATGAAGAAGCTTGAAGAGGAGCATCCGCAGTTGGCACAGCGATTCGTGAAGTTGGTGCTCAAGGGTGCGTGTTCGACATGCATGAGAACATCGTTTCTTGTTTTAGTGGTGCTGATGACATTATCTTTGTGACAGCTGCCAAGGTTGATGCGGATACGCTCCTTGCGGCTCTCGCCACGAGGTAAAAGGAAGAATTCAGATTGCATGATATACATGCATTCCCGGGCTGTCGTCTACTGCATCGTCATTCACAGCATGTTAACACAGGGTTTACTTGGGGTTCACTACTTGTAGTCCAATGAGCGACACAATGGGTTTCCAAGGGTTATATACACATATATTGTCTTTCTCTCTGTCTCCTTTTGGATGTTTCAAGTCGGCGCAGAACAACCTTCTTGCTCGCTCAGCTCGGAAAAGACCTCATGAAACCGCTTCGACCACCATCCGCGTTCTTCGCGTTCTTGCTGCTCCGAATCGCTCGCCAGACCTCGCTCTGACTCTTCGATCTGCATCGATGGACTCTTTGGGAACGGCAGACCCGCCGCGAGGATCGATAACGTCGGTTTCTGGGCTGTCATAGTCGACGTCGCCCGGTCGATGAGCGCGTTCGTCGTGTTGTTGAGCGACGACAACGAGCGGAGAGTGTACCGACAACAACGTCGCAATGGTACGAGCCAATCGTTGAGCGGCACAGCACGCTCATCATCGTTGGGAGTACGCGGTGCGCAGCGTGGCAGGGAGAGTGAAATCGTAATGACAGGTCCTGTCGATTGGACATAACCTTCTTCGAGAGCACGGGATGTCAGCGGGGCGAGGTCGAGCGTGATGCATGCACGACGGCCTGATTCATTCAATCATTCGTTTGTTTTTTTGGGAACAAAGGGAAAAGTATGAGTCATGTAGCACACGTTCGGAGTCACACAGCGAGACATCCTGAAAAGAAACCCACTCACCGATCTCGTCGAGCACGGAAACGATCCTCGACAGTCCGAACCCTTCGAGAGGCTCCAAGTCGCACGTATCGACTCCGCTTCCGTCCGAAGGAAGGCGAGACGCCAGCAACATGATGTCCGTAAACACAAACACCTCCACGTCCACCGGCTCAGACTCGACGCGAACCACTGGCGTCGCAGGGTGGCCCACACGCATGTCAAAGCTCGATGGCGCTGTGCTAAACGACACCACCGTCGACGCATTTGACTTGATAGAGTTAGATCGACCCCGCCAGACGTTGACCGCTTTGAAGAGTTTGTCGGCGCGTCGGATGTGTTGGTCCAGAGGAATGTCTGATCGCGAGTCGGTTTGGCTGTCTGCAAGAGACTCAGAGGGCGGCACTTGCTCGTCACTGCATACTTGTATACACGTCAGTAATCCACGGGTGAGCAAGCGTCGTTCTCGATGAACGAGGTGCACAGAAGAGATTCCCATGATCCCAGAGCAAGCCATTTTCGCGAGTTGATATGCATCCTCACGGTCCTTGACGTCACTTAGAACGCGAATCGCCAGCTTGGCAGCATGAAATAGCGAAAACGTCGACATGTAATCAGGGTGCGACTTGGGTGTCAACTGCAGTAGCTTCTGCCCGAGTAGGTCAGCAAACTGGCAAAGAACATGATCAAACTTGCCCTGAACACCTCCGGATATTGCGCGAGTCGATTCACGGGCTCAATCAAATATTTCTCGAGGCTCCAACCCTGACAGCATTCTGAAGCTTCCTGCAGCTTTATGAAATCTCCAAAGTCATTCTTCCCTTCGCGAGCGAGACCGTCTATTATTGACGCAGTGAATTCGAGCTTGACGAGGTACGGTTGATACGTTTCGAGTCTCGGAATAAAGTCCCGGAAGACTTCGCTGACGATATGTAGCCTTGGATGACCCACGATTTGTCGAGCGGTCAATGTGGAGGAAAGTTGCGTGTGTACCCGCACAATGTCGTCCAACCAGTCGAAGAGTTTCGTGACATCGCTTGGAATGCCAGACACCCACATTCTGGTGTCCCTTACTCTGAGTGGTAGGATGAATAGCTCTATCATGGTCTGCAGCTGTGTCACAAAACTGCCTTCCGACTCGGTGAACTCCCAGACAAATCGTTGTCGCTGAACCTCTAGCTCGCCGTACGAGTCCAGGATATGTCTTTTCAAGGTTTGCCACTGCTGATCACGTACCGTGCGTGTAGCTGGAGGAGACTCTGGTGCGACAATAGCCCTGCTCGATCTCCGGATAGGAGAATTTGGGGTGGAATAAATCGATTCCTGAGAAATACTGCATTGTATTGGGGCGCAGGAAAGTGAGAGCTCGTCCATCGATAATCGTTGGCCGTCATACTCCCTCCTGTCAGTGCCACAAGGCCGATTCAGTTGTTGTAGTAGCGATCCTGTGACAAGTTCATCGCATTCGTCCTGCCAAATGTCGCCTCTAACCAACGACAATTCGCTGTCCACGTGGGGAAGCTTCGAGGATTCGGTATGGCGGTCTTCAGGATCCGGGGAGGTGTTTATCCCAAATACCTGTCGTTGCTGTGCTGCTGCCGCCATTGATACCGCCATGATGCGCGATAGTTCGGAAGAGTATCTCTCGGGGGCAGCCTGAGCTACTGTGTTATCGACTGAACTCGTATCTTCGTCAGAAGTGAGTGTTGATGATTCTGTCTCCAAAAACTCTTCTTCGTGCGCCGTAGCCGCCGCGTAACCTCGTGTTTGACCCTTGTCCTGTCGAGAGTGCAACAAAGCTGATGACATCTTGGGTGTGCACTGCTCATCTGCACACTCGAGAGGCTCTGGCTTCATGTGAGACTCTTAGATCACGACAAAAAATGAATTTACTCAACCACTATCATCGCCTGAAAGGTTATCACGACCTTGTCGAGTCACAACCTTCGAGCGAGTTTGTTCGGACTTGGTCTCCCACCTCGTTGAGGTACGTCGCACGACGTAGCCATCATCTTCTGCCGGCGAGTATTCTGATCCAGAGTCATCAAACCCCGATCGCAAAGAATCGCCAGACCCATCAGACACTAGACATCGATCCTCAAAATCTTCGGAACCACTTGGCTGCGAGTCACATCCACTCGAATCATCCTGGCTGGCTTGCATGGCGGAGAGCAACTCTCGCTGTCTGCGTTGTGCGTCAGTACTATCGACTCGCGCATTTCGGGAGGGCGAGCGGTCACGTCCCTTGGGAGTACCATCGCGCTGGTGCTTCTTGTTACCCGGAAAACTTGTATGACCCAGATGCGATTCGTCGCTTGGCATTTTCGTTGCCCATCTCTGGCCTGAGGACAACTTGACCGAATTCTTTATTTCATTAACTCCGGGTAGTCCCAAACCAAGACCGAAACGTGGCGATCGAGATGAACTCTCCGCGGATGATTGTGAGTCGGCTCGCGTTAACGTCTTGGGCTTCATGTAGCGCGTTAGAGGCCCCTGACTTTCTGAGCTCGAAGATGACGAAATTTCCGCGCCGGTGACAAACAAACGCCGTTTTTCGGCTTGAGTCGGTTTTACTGTTCCCACTTCCGAACCAACGTTTGACATTTGGGCAACGGTCGATATACGGGGCGTCACCGAACTCGAGGGGACGCCGACCCGCCGTGGGATGCTGGAGATCTGCGGGTCTGATTGCTGAGTATTCCTTCCGTGAGTTGAGGGCAAGCCTTTCGGTAGGGTGCCAGGGTCTGTTCGTGAGCGTGCCCTACCAGTGCGAAGGGAGTTATCGGTTTTCGGCCTCGAGGAGGTTGGCATTTGACGCGGGCGTTCAATCTTGCTTTCTAGAAATACAGGCTCTGGTGGGATTGGGATAGGACTTCGACCGGCTTTTCGAGCATGATCGGTAGGAAGACGCACGTCCTCCGGGTGGGCTTGCCGGGTTTGTAGATATTGGTCAGATATCGTATGAGATTTCAGTATTGACTTGGGATTGGACCTTGATGATGACGATGACGATCGTGCATTCAACGGTGGTTGTTCGGGGTACGCATAAGACGGCGAGCGGAGCGGTTGCTTTCCCGATGCCGGTTGGGCGGTGGTCGTT
The DNA here is from genome assembly GCA_038092695.1 of Boletus rubropictus. Classification (NCBI taxonomy): domain Eukaryota; kingdom Fungi; phylum Basidiomycota; class Agaricomycetes; order Boletales; family Boletaceae; genus Boletus; species Boletus rubropictus. Next base: position 7,517 of record JBBPQW010000416.1, read on the forward strand.
TTGACAGTGATGCCACTAGCACTGTTGAGTTCGCTTCCGACAGAGTAAGCAGAACTGGAAGGCGTTCGCGCGACACTTGGGGAGTAGTGGGGTTCAAGGACATGACGAGAGGGCGAGTTTGCTTCCACTTGACAGGGTGGTCTCGTCATGCGTTCAATCGTGTCGCTGAGTGTCGGAAGTAGCTGGGACTCCATGAGGCCGAGATCGCCAAGCTGGCTTTTGCGTCGAGTTCGAGTTGGATTGCTTGCGTGAGGAGAACATTCGGTGGCCAGATACGACGCGTTGGAGCTGAACGGGTGTGCTCCCTGGTGGGATTGTTCTTTTTGGCTCGATGTCGAAGGCGTCCGGAGTTGAGGTTGTGTTCCGTTGTCGTCTCGGTTGGGAGGGTAGGGTATGCCTGCTGCGGCCGCGTAGTAGGACGGAGGGAAGAACTGGGAAGGAGTTGTTGGCGTCCGCAGCGGTGCTGGAGAGCGGGGCTTGACTCTCGGTTTGGAGGGGGCCATCATGGCGGTCTCGTGAAAGGGTTGAACATTTGGCACTCTACAAAAATCCTACTCAAGCGAGCCTCGCTTTGATCCATTCTACGGTGTCGTATCCCCATTTCTCTCCCTCCTTGTCGCCCGTGCTCAACGCCCAGTTCGCGCTCACATGGTTATGCTTCGCCGAGATGTACGTCTCCCTCATCTCCCTTCCAACATTCTTCAACCTTTCCCTCATTTCGTTCTCCATCACGTCCCTCGTCGCCTTGAGCGTGTCAGGCTCCCGCTCGGCCTGGATGACCAACATCTCTGGAAACGCGCGCACATCCTCATCCGCAAGAGCCAACCACAACCCACGCGGTTCCCTCTCCTTCAGCTCTGCCTCGTTTCCGTAATAGAGCTTCACTGGGTCTGGCGTCCCGAACTTTGTCGCGATCATGCTAGGAGACCACTGGCACCCGTTCAGCACCAGACCTCGTACCTGCAGCCCCATCTCGGCTGCCTTCTTCGTAAAACCTGCTCGTAAGGGTGGGTATGAGTACAACACGAGCGAGTGCGATGCACCCGCAGAGTGTGCTAGCATGAACACGTATCCCAGATCTAGCTCCGTGCGTGCACTCTCAGGATCCGTCGCCGCACCCGTCACTTCTGTCGCGTGTTCCGCGACCCAGAGAAGTGCATCTCGCACGTCCTCCGATCCCGAAGGGAATCGCGCTTCGGGTACGAGTCGATAGTCAGGGATGACCGTCAGGAATCCGCGCGCCGCGAAAAATGATCCCAACGCCCGGTACCCCATGTCGTAGGGCTCTGGAAGTCGTCGTGATCCTGTATTGTACCCACCGCCATAGATGAAGAAGAGTACCGGGAGCTTCCCGTTTGGAGTAGAGTGCGCCGAAGCGGATGGAGGGTAGTAAACGTCGAGCTGGACCGGGTGCAGAACGGCATTGGAAGAGACTCGGTGATTGGCATGACAGGGGAACTCACACAGTGGCGATCCTCCTGGCCGTATCTGAACTCCTTCCTCTCTATCTTGTTTATCTCTGCTTTCTTCGCTTCCAGCAAGGGTATGAACGCAGCCAACGCTATTCAAAGAACGCCCAATCGATCGATCAGCAAGTGCCCCCTATCAGAGTCTTCGTACACTCACTGGGCAAACTGACCCTGTCAATCGCAGTCACTTTGAGTCGTCGGACCACATCCATGATGATAGTAACGAAGATACGCTGTGGGTGTAAATCCGAGGGCTATAAGGCGTGTCGATGCAAGGCGATGCTACACCGGGCGGCGTTAGTTCGCGGCATTCGGGATTAGCCCAAAAAATACTAGGTTTAAACAGCGGCAACATCACGAGCACAGGAGTACAAGTCAGCTACGCACATATCAATTCGTCGGTTGGACAGCAGCGAGAGCAATAACAGGAAGTAGAGGGCGAAGATGACTGGGGTCGAAATTGGCCGTTTAATCATAACGGAATCCAGCGCTGGCCATCGTCCAGCCTGCGCAATCAGGCAGTGGCCATCAGATGGAATGTCGGAATCCAATTCCGAAAGCGGTTGTCGACCGCGGTTCCAGTGGGAAGGAAGCCCATCAGCGTGGGGATGACCGATAGACTCGGATTTCAGCGAGGACTTGCGCTTTGGCTCGAGTTCAGGCTCACCCGACACTGACATAGAACTTTGAAATGCTGCTATGTGGCGCACGTCAGCTTCAAGCCTATAAGTTTCCGTTCCGCTATTGACGTCCGTACGGACTCTTTCCATGGTGTGCTGCCCGATACCTCAGCATTCATCTCTCCGAAAACCAGATACCGCGGATGTTCTCACCGACAGTGAGAGTCTTGTCGCCTTCAATGATCGTTTGCCATGCTCAAGTACAAGAGGGTCCGGTGAGTGTGGGTAGAAGCGTCTCGTCAGCACTGGGAACGGAAGGTAAGAAGTGTGTCCGAAAACCCATGTTTGGCAATGAGCCGCTGTTGGATAACCCAAGCATTCCAGCCCAAATTTCGCCAATCGTACGGAGTCACGACTGGACGAGGGTCTCGTATGTCGATGGATTCACAGAGACATCGGTAGAGTATAGGCAGTGGCGAACTCCGCCTTTCAAATTGGCGGTCCAAACACACAGAGGGTGGTCTGAAAGAGGCGTCTTAACTCTCCCCGGCCAAGACATCCAGAACTCTTTGGCCATCCCATCAAACGAATGGAGAGACCATGAGACAGTTTGTGAACGAATGTCGGCTTGCATCCGGGTAGCCTGAACAGGATTCCAAACAAGTACATGACAGCGGCTGCATAATGGAATCAAAAGCATCAAAGGCAAGACAACACGGACACGTACGTACCCATCCGAGGTGGGGGGCAAACTTGTTATTGAATCTACTTCCTTTCTAAGCACCCACAACCTTCCTCGCCGCCCCTTCCAAAGTGATACGGCTGAAAGTTGCCTTCTGGTGTGCAAAGCGGAACATGAGGTGAATTGACTTTCCGGTAGAAAAAAAATCATTCGACATATTGCTGGTACAGAACAACTGAGTTTGATACTTGCAATGACATGGGTGTTTGTTTTTGCCAGCGATTGACATTCAACACGCGCTGATTTTGGGGAATAAGGGGTATGAGAACGCTCCGTCTTGTGTGCGCTGAACACGAGTGTCAGCGCGTGGCCATAAGAAAAGAGGGCTCGGCACCCGAGGGCCTAATAGACGATCATCAGGTATCTGCCCCTCCATGCGAGAGAAACGTCGTAATCTTGGTTGTGCGCCGACCTTTCTGCACGCACAACAAACTTGAATGAATCGATAACTTACCCAAAGTAGCTGCCATATCCTCTTCATTAACGTCACCTGAGGTCAAGACAGGAGCAACCTGCGGGGAGAACAAAGGTACTACGTTCTCCACCATATGATAGGAGGACACCGAGCTCCAGCTAAAAACCCATCGTCTCAGAAGAAAACGACCGACCATACATACCAGGTTCACCGTACCGCAGCTTTCCTCTGTGCGGCCTCCGCAGGGTCATCTGTACCCCACGGAAAAACAAGGTAAACTTATCCTACTCAGGCTGCCGGGCACCTGTGGACAACGAACTGAATCAGAGGGTGGCACCGGACAGTAGACTCGTCAGATAAAGTGAAGCAGGGCAACTAATATTTCTCCCAGACGAGAACTTTACCCAGTTCGTGTCCCACTTCCCGTAGGCGCGGGAACCACTGAGTTAAAGGTAGACCCAGGTCCGACCATTAGTTTTGACAAGAGGCACGTTCACAATCGGGCACTCTCAGCTACAGACCACGAGCGAGCCCGCAATCACCCTCAACAACCGGAATTGGTATCGGAAACCCAATCAACGACACTGACAATGCGCTGGGACATCGAGGTTGTCAAGGTGGTTTCGTACTAGTCATGCCCATGTCTACCTCGAACTACACGCAATACGAGTTAAGACGGAAGGATGACAGAGAAGTGGGGTAGACACCTACACGATGAACCAACTCAGGCCTGACGTCATGTTCTGTCGAAGTTATCGACCAGAGAGCTGAATCTGGGGTGGTTCTCTGGCAGAGCAGGTGCGTGAAAAGCCAAAAGGCGGCCGTCTTGTATCCACATTGGCAGTTTGAGACATGAATGTCCATTGCAGAGGACAACGCGTGTGACGGTGTACAGGAACACGAGAATCATGGTCGAACTCTCTAGGATAGAACCAAAACTGAGCGCCCTGTATGATGACCCGTCCTCAGGTATTCACACATCGGAAAAGAAAATATAGCAATGTTAATTCGGGTTGATAGTCATGACAAAAACGTGAGCTAAGCACTATGGCACATATTAAATCATTAGATCGGGTCATGTGACAGCGAGACAGCAGAGAGAATGGAGGGGAACAAAGATCATGACTACCGCGCACTGCGACATCCAAATCCTCTAGTGGTCTAACCAACAAGGTATTGTATGTGGGTACTCGTCTGATCGTCCTTGTGTTTCCGCTTGCGCAATCAGTAATAATAGTCATAGCCCCAAGGCAACCTCGGGACCCACTTCCCAATGCGGTTCTTGAACCAACACCAAGGGTCACAGTCATCGGGATCACCGGGCGTAGGCCTGGGCTGGGGTTCTGGCTCTGGCTCTGGTTCTGGCTCACCAGATTGGCATTGAGATGGAGTTCTGAAGCCCTGTAATGGAGTACGTTAACTGAAAACCAACAAATTGACGTGGCATGACTTACATTCGTACGGACTCCTCCACCCCAAGGCGTACTGCCCACCAGCTTGGCATCGCGGCCCAATCCCCTCTCCGCAAACCCTTCCCAGATATCGCATAGGTTCTCACCGCCGGTCAAAACCCTGTCAGCTTCAATGATCGCAGCTCTGGCATCGAAGAAGCTAGGGGAACAAGGCTGCATCTTCATTCCATTGAGCACGATTTGTAGCAGCAACGTGTTGCCATGCTTAGGAATGAGAGGGTTCGGTGAACCGGTGAGTGAATTGAAAGTCTGTGGTCGATAAAAGTCACTGGGTGGAAGCGTCCCATCAACATCAGGAACAGGTGGTAAGAGTGTTTCCGAGAAGCCATATTTAGCGATGAACCGCTGTTGTAAAATCCAGAGCATTTCAGCCCAGACTTCGCCAATAGCATGGACGCCCCAGTAACCTGGTTTGTCGAGGGTCTCGTATGTCGATGGATTTATCGTGATATCGGTAGAGTAGGGATAGTTGCGGATACCTTCTGCGCGATTGGCGGCCCAGGAACCCATCGGGTAATCCATGTAAGTTGAGGTAGAACGGACCGAGGTAGCAATGAAATCTGAGGCTTGTTAGTTACTTGCAGTAAGATACCACATGTCAAAACGAACCTCCCCAACCTTCACCCATACCACCAGCCTCTCCCCAGCCAAGGCATCCAGAATTCTTGGGTCCACCCGTCAGACGAGTAGACAGACCATGAGACAATTCATGGATGACAATGCCAGCCTCCATGTCCCCATCCGGGTATGGTGAATCAGTGTTCCATAGGTACATCCGGCAGCGGCTGCATATCGCAAGGATAAAATGGTCAGAGAAGACAACACAGATCACGCGTGAACTTGCACGGACCCATTCTGTCCGTCCGGCGGGGTCATGAAGTTCGCGTTGTTGAACCCACTTCCGTCCTGTGCATTTGCAATCACAGCATCGCCTTCTTCACCCCCTCTCTCGAAGTTGAACTGTTGAAAGTTACCGGCAACTTCGGTGAAGCCATAGCTGATAAACGTTGAGTACGAACAAGCAGAACATGAAATGATTTTACTTGCCGATAAAAGAGATCATGAACCATGTTGCTGGTATAGAACAACTGCGTTACAGTTGCGTTAATGTGTGCCTTTGCCTGCTCCATTGACTCGAGTTCACTTTCCGCTGCCTCCGGGGCATAAGGGTATGAGAAAATAGAATCTGCCTCAGCTGAAAATTGATCAGCTACGATCGGTAGGATTGAGAGGAATTGCTACCTAACGGACGCTCATTATACATCCAGGCATTCTTGCCTTCCCAATCCTCGTGCGCGAAAACATTATTGCCCCATGTTGTCTTGGTCATGCGCCAGTACGAATCCGCTGAACATCCAAGTCATTCGGTTGCTCTTTCAACAGTTGCCAGCTGAACACTTACCACAGATAGCCCCATCCTCCCTACCCATGCTTGGATCATTAGAGCAAGGGAGGGCGTGCCAACCCGCGGGAGAGGCAAGGGTATCGCCCAATTCTTTAACAATTTCTCTACCATATGATAAAGGGTATTTGTGTCCAACTGGAAAAACGTATTACATGATGGAAGCATGGAAACAACCAGTACACATACCAGATTCACCATGACTGACAGCCTTCTTCTGCGCAGCCTCTGAAGGGTCGTTGGTGCCCCAAGGGAAAATGAGATAAGATGCCTTGGTTAATTCGGGAACTGGTGGGTTCTTTGGAATGGGAGCGTGTGACTTGGAACCTGCAAAGATGTTGGTCAGCCGATCCCACCCGACAACGGATTCGTATCATAAATGTACTCACCTTTCTTTCTAGCGAGAGCTTCACCCAACCTGCTTCCAGAAGCCACTGAGTCATAGATGGACCCAGGAGGAATGAAAGCACCCAAATTGGGAAAGCGATCATCTACACATGGAGCACACGTGTAGTAATGCATAAAACACAATTTTAGCGATGTCGAAAAGAGGCGCGTTGACGGTTAGGTTCTCTCAACTGCGGACCATGAATGAGCCCGCACTCACCCTCCTTGGCGATTGGCATTGGCATCGGAGAATCACTAGCCCAATCGACGACACTGATAATACGGTGGGGTATCGACGTTGTGACAGTAGTTTCATACCAGTTGTGCTCCATCTCGACCTCGAACTGATGATACACCATGCGTAAGGCAATAAGGCAGAGAGAAGAAAACAATGGACTCGTACACGATGAACCAACTCAAGCTTGACGCCATGTTCGGTGGGGACCTGGATCCAAACGACGCGGGTCTCGACCTCGCCGACCGCACCGGGAACGTTGGACAAGGACATCCCAAGGGATGCATGGTCTCCGAGCAGATGCGTTTCCGGTGTCATAACAATGTTGCTTACATGCTCCTCGAGGTTATCGATCACCGAGCTGAACTGAGGGTGGTTCTCTGGCAGGGCAGATGCGAGGAAAGCCAACAAGGGCCGTCTTGGATCCATATCAACCTCACCAGAATATGCAAATGAGGGAGAGGGAACATTGGCACAGTTCGAGACATGAAGATGCTCGAGATTGGCGAGACCATACGTGGCCCTTGTACGGTCGTGTGAGGAGAGAGGAGATTGGAGGAGTGAGCGGTGGACGTCGAGTGCAGAGGAGAGTTGGGCACAAAAGTGAGCATGAGGATGCACGGGGATGTCAGAACTCGGCTTGACTTGTCCGACGAAGAACTACCGTTATGGAAAGCGAGTTAGCAAATGTAGGGATGGAGTTACGTCACGCACGGAGTCACCGAAGCTGAGCACCCTGCCATCCTTGATATTCAGGTTGATGTGTGCGTTGGCCACTTCGATGCCACCAATGATTTGGCGGGCATAGACGTGTGTAACTCCAGTCGCAGAGTCGGTGTACGAGTCAGAACGGATGACGTAAGCACGACCAGCCTGGAAGTCGTCGTACTGACTCAGGAAGTCGCGTGCGACAGCATAAACATCCCTCGTGGCATCGACTGCTGCTGATGCAAATGCACGGGCATCAGCAGACTCGAAACGGGCGTGGGGAAGATCGGGCCCGAACCCGAGCGTCTTCCTACGCGTGTATGTGCTAGCAGGAGAGACGGGCGGAGGGGGTGAATGAGCGAGGGCATGGGCGGCGAGGCCGGCCAGGACAAGAGTGACAGTGGTCAGACCCCGCATGGTGTCTGACTCGAGTGGGAGGGGGAGAGGGAAGTGCTGCAGGATCCGGTCCTTTTAAAGAGGAGATTACGTAACGTACCTGACCCCCCGTATCGCCTCTTCCGATTGGTCGGCTACTGTCACACAAGATAGTAATAACCCCTATCTGTACTCGGTTTATTCGGTATTTTAAAATTGGCCTATCTCGCCTCGAGCCCCAAGCAACTTATCTAACCGCTAAAGGCTGCGTGAGGTCCAGCACTTGTACTGCCCCGAGGAGTCAGCTTCAGGACGTCAATAGCGCCAACGAACACTCCCCGACGCAGGTCGCTCACTCAAAGTAACGAGTGAGTTCGAATTTCGAATTACCCTTGTCCGGTCGCTTCCGAGTCGCTGTCTGTGCGATAAGCAACGGCGTGCTTGAATACAGCTCGCCCTTCGTCTCATCATATCAACGATATCACCGCCGAACCACCAAAAAATTGGCGCACATTGTTTGGGCGAATGATCGACGCCGTTACCATGCCATCCAGTGACTGCACGGGGCACGGCCTTGTCCTGTGCTACCCCAGAATCAGTCATGCAGGCTCAAAGATTTTTTCGAGCACAACTTCCATGTAAAAATAATTCATGCAAACAACTCTAAGCCAAGAGGTTACACAGTATGCGTGATGCTGACAAGGATCCCACTGTAAAAATGCACCGGTACTGCCCACGTTCCTCAAAGAACGACAGAAGAGAACTGCATTGTCCCCACCGCACACAGATCGGATGACCATCAAATAACAGACAAGTGTGAAACGTGATGAATACGCACGGGTTCAAGGCGCGCTCATCTTCAATCAGGCGTCACCCGCCTTTTCGTACATGAGGAGATATGCAGCCCGAATGGCGTCTGGATTATAGACCACGCACTCGTCTTCCGCAAAATGGCTCTGCCGGCCCGGTTTTCCAATCACCTGCAACGCATCGTTTATGAAGCACGTGCGGGATCAAAGTGGAATGAGAAGGATAAACGCGAAGCGGCAAGGAGAGTTGACCCACGCAATCATATTCCGGAGGTGGACCCATCATCGTCTGGTCCTCCTGGTGCGTCTCATATGCTTTGCCGATAACGACGCGGCAGACCAACATCGCCCTGATATTCGAACCCGGATCGTGTAGGTTCTCAGAATACTGATCAGCCCTGGAGCTACGGTTGAGATACACCGGTCACGTCGGACTTTCTAAGAAAAGAACTCTAACTTGGAAGACGAATGGCTGGTATAGATACCGGCGCCAAGTCGGATACCGCCCCCATTCCTAGACATATCTCATGATCAGAAACAAAGGTCACGAACCGTCTTTGGGCTATCCACAAGAAAAATAGAAACGTACAATGGAATGGTCTGTTTCCGTCGGAGGTGGGGCTCAAATCCACACCCGATCGTCTCGCATAACAAGCACACTTCGCGGTGGCAGGGAGAGGAATTTGCTCTCTCGCCCACGGTGCACGCGCGACGCGTGCTTCGGAATCGCTTCTGTTCATTCCCCGGAGAAAGTCCCATGCACTTGAACTGTCCTCGGGCCTCGACTGCATCTCTGCACATTATATTCAGCCCGTAGAAAATAGGTGGGGAGGTGGACAGAACATCACCTGTGCTGTTCAAAGCCCCTCTGATATGACTCCGTCCAAGTAATCATATAAACTGCCAGTACCTTCGGACAGGGTACTGACTTCCAGCACCTCACGAATTGCGTCGCAACTAGCGTGGAAAAACGAAAAGTCAACGGCTAGAGACAGACATCGGAGATATGCAACATGTACTCTTGACGGACAGTTCGTGGTCCGGAGGGAGATATTTCAGTTCCGGCGCAGCGCGAGCAGCAGACCGATCGCAAGCGACAGAGCAAAATCGATGATCTGGATGCTTGGGGCGGCTCCAACACTGCGGACAAGCATTCAGTACTGGTAACCAAGGACGGGATGGCAAATATTGCTGGCCATGAAACTGGGATAGATGATATTGTGGCCAGTACGGCCTAACATCTTGGACGATGTATTGGCAGGAGTGGAACACATAAATCGGTGCCAAGGAGAGCGCAATTTGGGGGTTGGGTGCACGGCTAGGCCGCCTGATGTGGACAATGGTCGGCCGTGATGACGAGGCAGAGGCAGTTGGAGAAGGCATGATGCAGCAGCGAGGGATTTGAAATGAGAGTCGAGGTGTTGGGGAACGGAGGTGACAATATATATATTAACGATTCAAACGTCCCGGGGGCAGCGTCAATGATTTGAGTTGCACCGCCATTAAGGGGCGTCGTGACCACAAAGCGGAAGTAACTCAGCTTTGAAGAACATACAGCTTGGCAAGCTTAGCCTCGTGTCACTGAGGCACTTGATCACATGAACTCGGACCTGAATCTTTGTTTCACCTTGAGGTGTAGCACTGCTACAGCATCCAACGGTTGGAACATTCTTCTGACGCTGCTTGATTATGTAAACTGTATTGATTTACGGGTTGCTGTATGGAACGGTGACGTAGGCATTATTTGGCCAGATGTGTGGGCACATGAGTTTAATCAAGTGAGATCATCAGAACATAACGGATCGCAGAACCTGGTTAAGAAACCCATCGAGTGCGAAGGAGAGGGTGGCATCTGGCCTGCTTACCTCTAACTTGGCGGAAATTGTGATGTGCAGTTACTCCGTCTCATGCAACAGATACGAGGGCATCTTATCGATGCGAGAGTCAGGAATAAAACGCAGAACGGTCCATGTCGTCCTTACGTTGTAAAGAGACACCCACCAGGAGTATTTCGTGAACGATACTAAATTATCCTCGTCAGCAAACCAAGCACCGGTTAGCCGACAGAACGGAACCACGAGAGCGTCGATACATCGGACATTCAACCGATACGCAGCACGACATTTGCCATGTCACCCCTAAATTGTTTGCTGCCGATTGTAGCAGATGGCGCAGCAAACGACATATTAGCTTGTGTGAGGTAATCGCCCCAAATGTTTAGAGTGGTTTGGTACCAATATGTCCCTATATGATTAGACTCTTGAACGATAGTCGCAAACGTGTATTCTCTGGTTGCCTCGATGGTCACGTTCGTCCAAACATCCGGCTTCAATTCGAATCCCGGAGGGAGCGGGTAATACTCAGCATTGGAGGAGAACGCGAGAGAAGGCACATATAGCGAAGAGTCCCTTCCCTTGAACAGCTCCGTATCAACAGCATCCCCTCCCAACTGCAAATCTGCAGCGCAAGGTCGTACACTGAACGAGAAGGTGTATGGGGGACCGACGGATTCGATGCCGGTGTGAAATGGCAGGGAAGGTAAACTTTCGAGCGCGAACACAACGTCACCCGATACCTTGCCCTTCACGCCACGATTAAGATTCTGTCCCGGCGCACGGGCATTAAGTAGGGGATAAGCAGCTTCGAACTGGTCCATCGTCAGCTCCGACGAGCGAAGCCCAGAACCAGCCCAGGTCTTCTCCGCGAATACAGCAAGAGACTGTGATAGCTGGTAGTAGGTCTCTAGAGGTGTCGTAGCATTCGGGCCCCAGTCGTTCCAGAGTGCAAAGATGGCACCTCTGAGTCCCGTATCGTTGTAGGCTGTGTTATTTGCAGGATCACTTGCAGTGAAAATATTTGGCGCCCAACCACTGCCTTCTGCACTGGCACCAGAGAAGAGGAGGGAAACGTTGAGCGTCTGGGGAAGGCCGCTCTCTGCCGGGATCTTTCCATCGAGGTAGAGGAAACTCTGTTCGGAATTTATTACTCGATAGCCAGAGTCAAGAAGATCAAGAGGAATGGAGCTAGATGGAAAGTCCCAATGCTGCACCGTTACGTTGGTCGAAATGGAGGTTGTACTGCTTGGCATGTATGTGCCCCAGACACGAATGTTCTTTCTGCTGATCCCTCCGATGTAAGACGACATCTCGTTGACGAACGAGATGTATTCATCAGCGAGTGACGACGTATATTCGTCAGCACCGATGGAGACCTCGGAAGACGAAAACCAAGGAAGAAATTGCGACCAGATAGATTCAATAGTGGGTACAGTTTCGGGATAGCTCAGGTTGAGGGCGTCAGGTGTTCCGTTCAGCATCAACTGGGGACGCCACTGTGATATCACTAAGGAATGACCAGGAGTGTCAATCTCGGGCACGATATTTATACCATGCCCTGCACAATGTGACTGCAGATCAACAAAGTGGGCGAAGCTCCACGACTCGTTACGATGAGGGACGAGACCAGCAACCAGCGAGTCCCGGGGAGGCTTGAACCGGAACCCAGAGTATAACGAATGCCAATCAGGACCGTAGAGTAGCGAAGGTATCCAGAGGTTGTCGGAGGCATGAATATGGAATTCATTAATCTTGAAAAAGGACGCGTACGTGCAAATTTCGGCTGAGACACGGATCAGCACAGTGTATCGATTTGCATGAAAAAGGTTACTAACCAAGGAATTCAGTCGTGTACCAATGGCGTCCAGCGTCGAGCATGAAACCTCGTACCTCCCAGCCGGGACTATCAGTGCCGTGCCCGGCTGGGATAGTGTATATATTGGGGTATTGTTGTTCGGACAGCACGAGCTGTTGCAGCAGTGTCCTTGTTCCCCACCACGTACCAACTGGCTTAGAGCCAGATATAATGTACGAGGAAGTTGAGATCAAGAAGTCATAAGCTTCTGGTGTGGGGGTGCCAGAGTAGAGCGTGTGATTGCTTGAGGAACTAAGCGTAAGGATGATGACTGAATCATGGTCATTGATGTAGGTCTGGCTGAACGGTATAACTTGGACTCGAGGGAGCGTGAATGATGTCAGATAGATCAGGTCGGATCGGAAAGTCTCCGCGAAATCAAGGAGGGTAGGACCGTTGGACTGAGACCCACGACCACGATCAGATGCATAGGTTTCATCGACGAAAATTTGGGTTTTCGGGTTGAGAACGAACACCTGTCCCGGTTCGTTGGGATAAAACGATTGTACAGACGGGATCTGGGGCTGAAGATTTGCTGCATGAACGCAGATTGCCAACAAGATAGCACCAAGGAACCAGGAAAGCTGCATTGTGGTGGGTTCAATGAACGTCGGGTTGGACCATTGAGAGTCTGTGTGATGGTCAGTCACGGGTCGCGGTCGGTTGCTCTACTCGCACGTTGATAGTAGGCGAGCCGGGCAGTTCGGCCCTGGTGACCTACGAGATGCGATGGGTCTCAACATCCCCGCCCTGTCTCACCTGACTATGGACCGTAGCCGAGTCCTTGTGACTTTCCTCAGTCGAATGTCAAGAAACAGAAACCATCTAATGTTCACCTTCTTGTGACTTCTCTGATTGCAGCAGTCTGGATGCCACTCGAATTACCAATCAGCTGGATCAGTCCCAGAGACTGTGATGTGTTTCAGTGTCCCTTTCAACATCCGAGACGAAAAGCCATGTGACCTTACACCGGAAAAGATCCCCAGTTAGTGACAAGGTTGTGGGTAATTTGAGTGACTTATATT
>JBBPQW010000417.1:0-20848 GCA_038092695.1 Boletus rubropictus
CCATGTCCTGTGGACCACATCACATGACCCCAGGGGCAATTATGTAGCCAGGGGTAGGTACTATTTATGGCTCCACAAAAGCTAAGCAGAATTCCCACACTTTCTGGCAGTGCACCTCACACACCACAATCAGAGCAAACATGGAAAGGATTTTAAAGTCACTGTATCATCACTCAGGCAGAAAGTCATTCCTTTACTCTTTGTCTTCCAGAATCCATAAAGTCTGTACATCCAGTCTTTCATGTTTCCCAGATAGAACCCTCTGTTCCCAATACTATTCTGAATCATATTCAGCCTTTGCCACCCCCAGTTGAAGTAGACAGCACACCAGAGTATGAGATCTTCAATATCCTTGATTCCAAGGTGGACCAATGAAGGAAAAACTGTAAACTCCTATATTTGGTATGTTGGTCCAGTTATGAAAAAACTGACAAGAAAACATCATGGCTGCTGGCCATAGAACTCAGTCATGCATCCAAACTCATCTCAGAGTTTCATCTCCAGTATCAGGACAGACCCAGACCTCACACTATGTGAAAGGAAAAGAAATCCATTTTTTACAGAAAAACCTTACTATAACTCCACTACCTCCTTGTTACTCCTTTCCTCTGCCCCATCATTCTCTTCCTTCTCTACTCCCAACTCCACTACCTCTTCCTACACCAAGTCCATGTCCTCCAACCCCATCTCCAACTCCACCTCCAACCCACCTCCATAGACCTCCTCAGTCTTTAGCTCCACCAACCTCCTTAGCAAAGAGTTTTGCCAATTGAGGTATTGGAGAAGACCCCAGAGGAGGTCTCCGCACTCCTCCCATATTTGCACAATCTCCACAACTGTGCTCCCCTCGCTCTTCTCTGACTCCTTCAAGCCAGTCACCTTCTTGCCTTCAGCTCACATCTTCTTTTGTGGCACCTCTCCCTCACTGTCAATCCTCTTCCTTCACCTCTCCAGCTTCTCCCTGGGTCACTCACACCAGACCTGAGCCAACTAACACTCCACACAGAAAGTCAATTTCCCAGGCCCAGGCATGCACTTGAGCCCTCACCCTGCACACCTCAAGTATGTACACTCCTTTTCCTTGCTAGAGCCCTGCTCTACTTGAACCTGGACCACTCACCTACATGCCTTCTCTTCCTCTTGGTGCTTTGCCTCCTCTGCCACCTCACATTTGGCTGCCTCTTCTGCAGCCTCACATCTTGCCTCCTTTGCCTCTTTCCTCTTTTGCTCCTCTTCCACCTTCTTTGTTATGGTAGGATGGTACTTTGAGTCCATTTTTTTTCTTTGTACTTTCTTTCCTTTAGATCATCCCCATGAGTCTAGTGTCTCAACTCGAGTTGACCTTTCTATCTCATGACTGTAGGTTTAGATGGAATGATCTTTCTCCTTCTCGAACATTTTATGACTTCTTTATTGTTCTTCTTCATATGGAACACTCTTCTCCTTATATGGAACTCTTCCTTCAAGTTCCATTGTATTCCTTGGTCTGTGCATGGACTTCCATCTTATAAATAGTGTCCACCAGTACTTTGTATACTAAGCTAGTTCTACACAATTCACCCTTGCTGTGAACTCTCCATTGGCATGAGGTTGATCGTCAACAAGACCCTTAGCATGTATTCTCTACTCTATTGGACTTCATCTTACCATTGTGTAGACACTTTTCTAGATTCTACACAAGATGCATATCATACTTCTTCTACACTCTCCAGCATCATTCCATGAACTTGGCCATTGATGTCTTATTGTCCTCATGCTTGTGCTCAGCAAGTCAAACATTGGGCCAGCTCTGGATTTGTGTTGTGAGTTCCAACATGATAAGAGTTAAGAATAAAGGAGGGATGGACCATAGTATCCAACTTTTATAAAATCTTATTCAAACTCCATTTCCAAACTTTGTATTGTCCTTTGCTAATGGCCTTTAGAAGTTTAGGCCTAAAAGGGGAATACTGTCATATTCCATGCAACTCCATTCTTCCAAACTCAACTCTGGACTCAACACTCATGAATTCTGGTGCATTCTTTTGGAGTTCACATCCCTCACATCCTGAAGTTGTACTTAGACATCTCTGCTTACTATACTTATATCCTCCATTCTCACTTGTAAACATTACTGGTTAGTCCCATCTTTTGCTATCCTCCGATCCTGTGCCCCTAACTGAAGCACAGCTCTGATTCCATTGGTTGTCTAATGCTACTGATAATACCAGTACTTATCCTCCATATAAATACTTTATACTTTGACATAGATACCTTAGTTCAAATATTGACTAAGATACTCCTTCTGACCCTCTGCTTGAGCTTTAACAGTTCACCTCTGACCACCCTCAACTTCATTACCCAATGAGGTCATCTTTGTGCTCTGTCCTGTCCCTCCGTAAATACAAGGACACCAGACTCCTGATAAGGGCATATCACATAAGATGAAGCTGAAGTCCTTATTCAACTCTGGAGTCTCAGAGTTACCCTCAGAGACATGGTCTTAACACCAAGCATGTCAGCTCATCATGGCCATTTTCCACTTGGGTTCACCATCAATCATGGTCATGATGTGGATGCAGCTAGGGAATAATGTGGGCATAAGATACCCTTGTGGGTTGTGGGTATGGGTATCAAGTGGATGTGGGTATGGATTTGCCTTTTGAATACCCTGTCTCCATACCCATACCTATCCATGTGGGTATCAAGATACCCACTATGTATCCACACTTAACCCCTAAGTTAACTAGGAGTAGTTACCATATTTGTTCTAGCCACTACCTACCATCAGATTGAGTGGCAAGTTGCCACTCAATCTGATAGTAGATAGTGGCTAGCAAGTCTGCACTTGTTGCCACTGGCAACAAGTGCAAATTTAGCTCTGCTTATGCAATAGCTCGAACACCAGCACAATTCTTCTTTAACATTCAATTACATAGGTTCATGCTTTGACATCAAACATGCAATCAACATCCTCCACAGAACCCTTCCACCATCAGAAATGCCAGCTTATTTCATTTGCTAGAGTCCTAGCAGCCCAAGGAGGACCCCAGCCAGCTGAGCCACTTGTCAAGAAATGAACAAACAAAGACTCTGAAAAAAGTAGTTGTCAGTGAAAGAAGGCAAAGAAATGCCCAGGTAAGTACACACAATTGGTGGTAATGAAACAGCTAACCTTTTTTTGATTGCATAAAAAAGCAGCTCTAACCATATCAAGATGTAATGAACCTAATATCAGTGATCACTCTGATTATAAAACAATCAACACTCATGTGCCAAGCCTAGATACAAGTGAGCAAAGCACCAATAGGGAGGTTATTAATGTTGATGAACTGTCTGATGAAATTGGGAGTTGCATGACTGAGAACAAGACCCCAATTGAGCAGCTCCATGCATACTCATGGCCAAATACTGTACATCTGCACTAAAGCTTATCATGAAAATAAAGTGAATGATAAAAGAATGGACATTATCTATTTATGGATTCTTCAAACCTGTTCCATCCATTGAAAGCATCAGTGGGTGATGTTCACATGTATTCAAATGTTCATTGCATGGCTGCAAGGTTACCATTTAATGATTCCTTGACAAAAAAAATATGCACTCCATGGGCAACATGTGAAAGCATGCTAAAAAGTGTTGGGGCATCAAAACTGTCAGTATAGCTAATGATGCCAAGAATGCAGCTTAAGTATGTACCAAAGTCATTGAAAGCATCTTGCACTCAGGGTCCATCACCACTGCAATTGAGCACAAGGGGAAAGTGACATACTCCAATTGGCAGGCCACCAAGGCAGAGATCAGGTATGTAGATGGTTAGCATGATTGAGCTGATTAATGACTCAATGTAACTTACATGGCACAGATCATTTGCTGGATTTGTGAAAACAAATGGCCATTTAGTATTGTCAAGAATGCTTCATTCTTGATGTTGATAAAGACCAAAAGACCAGAATACTACATATCTTTACCCATGACCATTTCTTGGGATGTCCATCTTGTTTTCACTTGGACTTGGCAGTGGATTGCAAGGATGTTGCAGGAATATCATGGCCACCTGAACTTCACAATGGATGCATGGTCTTCACCAAACCATTGGGCTTATATTGCATTTTGTGTGCATCTGGAATGAGAGGGAGTCCCATTAGCAATGCCACTTGATGTTGTCAAGGTGCCAAAGGTTTGTTCTCTCACCTTTGTGTTTTCCTGGCCTAACCATTGACATGTAGTTGCATATCAGCATCACTTTTGCTGACACATTTGAATGGATCTTGAAAGACTTTGGTATATCAGACAAGGTGAGAGTAGAATTTTGCTGCTTACCATTAGTTCATGTGACCATTTGAGGATACTGGGCATTACATGTGACAATGCCTCCAACAACAGCACAATGCTGGATGAGCTAGAAATTAATGTTGGTGATTTTGAGCAGCACACATCACACACACAGTGAACCTTGTCACAAAATCCCTTTTGGGGGCTTTTGAGCAGAAAAAAATGAGAGAGGGTTGGAACTCACCAGACATGATGAATCAAACGAGAACACTGGTATTGCATGTGAACTTGAGGAGCTATACACATAGGAGTTTGATGAAGAGGAATCTGTGATGTTCTTGGACTTGGAAGATAACAGATTGAGTAACAATGAGTCAGATGATGATGGTAAGGGGCTGAAAGCAGATAATGTTGAGGGTTGGATAGATGAGGTGGTGGAAATGAGTGAGGCTGAGGAAAGACAGCTCAAAAGGGCCATTCGCCCTGTTCAGTTAGCATTAATGAAAGTATAAGACTTCAATTGCAACGCACCATGAGGCTATTCCTTATGACCACTGTAGATCCAAAAACTCACTTTCAAGATAATCTGCTCCACAACCAAGCTCCTTCCCAAGTGGAGGACCACCCTCAACCAGCTCCATCAACCAGTAACATATATACTGCATGATGTTACAACCTGATGGAATTCAACATTCCTGATATTAAAGTACACCCTGGAGCATCAAGAAGCAATTGACAGCATTACAAAAGGAAGACAGTGCCGAAAGTACAAACTCACCAATAATGAGTGGGTGCTGCTGCATCAGCTGAGTGAAATACTTGAGGTAAGTCAGTTTAGACTTCAAAATGCCACAGCACAGCTTGAGTGTACTGACCACCCACTATAGGTACTTGAACATGCAACAACATATTTCTCTTGCTCAACACCCAACCTGGTGACAGTAATCCCTGCCATGGACTTAATATACAAAAAACTGGCCACCTATCAGAAAAACTGGAAGATCTTGCTTGCAATCTGCTCAGCCATGGAAATCGCCACTTTCACTCTCAACCAGTACTATTCAATCATGGACACATCAGAAGTTTATTGGATTGCAATGGGTATGTGCTTAACATCAATAATGGCTACAATAATTGATTAAATATGATAGTATTACACCCCTGGCACAAACTCAAGTACTTCCAGTTGGCCAAATGGGAGGAAGAATGGATCAGCACAGCTGAAACACTGGTATATGATCGGTTTGAACAGACTTACACTGCAGAGGGAGAGGTGGCTTTGCCACCATCAAATAACAAGTCTGATTCTAGAACTAGCAAGGATTCAGTGAGTAGATTTCAGATTCAGAATGCTAATACTGACCTTTTTAGACCAATATGTTTGACAAAATGGATGTGTTTGCAATACCCAAGCCCAACAAACAAAATGAGCTTAACTGCTATCTTGCTACCAAGATCAAGTCCATGCCTGATCCCCTCAAATGGTGGACCGACCACCACTCATCCTACCCTTGCCTCTCTCGGATGGCATTGGATTATTTAACCATCCCAGGTATGTGCTCCTAGCCTCCATCTAGTGCTATGCCACCTTATCACTCATTTCCTCCATTGTCATCAACCCAGCCACTTCTGTCAATGCTGAATGACTATTTAGTCAAGGCTGGCTGGTTTTATCCCACATGCAAAATTGTTTGTCAGTGCAAACAACTTGTGCTGTCCTGTGTGTGGGAGAGTGGAGCATTTTGAATTTTGGTCAAAATGGAGGATGTCATAGCCATTGGTTCACTTCCAGATGCAAAAATGGTGAATCTTTGGAGAATGGCTGGGATAACATACTGTACAATTACTGTAGTTTGTGAATACTCTTAGGAATGACTACAAAATAGGGTAGTTTTTTTTCTGGTGGTATTGTAATGTACACACACATACCCACCAGCAGTACCCATGTGCATACCCATACCCACATAGTGGGTATATGTACCCACACCCATCATGGTGGGTATGGGTATATACTGGGGTATGGGTATGGGTATGACCACAGATACCCCAGGGTATACCCACATTATTCCCTAGATGCAGCTGTCATTCGTAATGTGGATGTACTTGGTATCATTGCCGAGTTCCTTGGAGTACAGCCTTCTGTCCTGGAGAGTATGCTTGGCTACAAGACAAAGCTCGTCAAGAAGGAGCTCTGCACTGTCTTCCTTGACCCTGATGGTGCCTCCGACAATCATGATGATCTTACCAAGGCCCCTCTACTCTTTTCTTTTCGCCCGGCTGAACGAACACATTAACCAACACCTTTGTCGTGATGACTTTAACACCTTCATCAGCCTTTTTGATCTCCCTGGCCCACAAAACATGATGAGCCAACCAATTATATTCTTTTAATAGACATTCCATGTACTTAGATTTCAATGTACCAATGTCTTTATGACTGCAATGGGTTAAAAAGTGCGGCGAAATATCTAAACGCGGCTTAAGCTACTAAAAATGTGGTGCGGCGGGTCAAATATTGCGGTGAGAATAAATGTGCAGGTGTTGCATCGTAGTTCCCAAGAGGTAATGTGTCATCATAATTGCTAGTACGTACTGTATCACCAATCCGCCCGAACCATAGCCGCGGATTGCATAATCCATACTAAGCCGCGTTATACAAGACGGTCATCCTGATTTATGGTGAGCAACAGTAGGTCGACGAAAACACACAAGCTCTACACCCTTCTAACTATTATTACCGTCAGAGAATCTCGAAACGTTGGGATTGCTGCTTTGCGAGTTTCTGCGGAGTCACGTAACGTGTTCCCCGATTCCTCGTCTACAAACACGGTGAAGCTTCACATGCTCTCGGTCAGCTCAATCCGAGTGTGGATCGATTGATTATCCAGGTTCCGTACACGCCGTTGGATCGGCGATGAGTAAGTACGGACGGCGTTTCATCGCATCTGCCCCCTATAAGTAGATGCGTTGGCAAGTTAGTCTCGCCACTAACTACGGACAACCACCGTCATGCCACTGACCGACCAACAACGGAACGCATTACCAGCCATGCGCGTTGCGTTCAGCAGCACACCACCGCCATTTGGCACCGCCGCGTCCTTGGACGAACGCGCTCGACAGCCCGACGCGGGGAGCCTCCCAGCGGGCGTCACTGCCCGTGTAGAGATCGCCCCTCCTTCCTCGCATCCACATCCCCTCCTCGAAAGTGGTACACTAAAGACGCCTGAGCGCGTCCCCGTATACTTCTTTGCCCTTCACGACGACCGACTCGAAACCAAACCGGCACCCAACGTCGCGGACACCCACGTCATCTTTTTTATCCATGGCGGGGGTAACGTCCTCGGTCACCCCACCTACCCACCGTTTGTACACTTTTACGTCCAGCTTCTCCGCGCTGTTGCCGCACACTCGGGGGATGCGCGCAAATGCGTGGTCATGGCGCCGAGCTATCGTCTTGCCACTGTCCCTGAGAACGCTTTCCCTGCCGCATTGCAGGATCTCGTGGCCGCGTACGACTATGTCCTCGGGAAGGGATACAAGGGGTCCAATATTGTCATCGCGGGCGACAGTGCCGGGGGGAACCATGGTGAGTACGACCAAGCCTCTTTGGCAGCGATACACGGGATGTAGAACTAACAGCACCCGTCGACAGCGATTGTGTTGACACACCTCATCTTGCAGTCTGATAGACAGTCACCACACGGTGTCATTCCCATCGCAATGTTCCAGATGGACGATCACATCAGCGAGCACGCCCGGGCGCTGGCTAGCAATGACGTTATCGACCCGTCCTCGTATGGGATGTCGTCGAACGCGTATCTCGGCGACTCGGGCGTTGCACGTACAGATCCCCTCGTATCAGGGGTCTTTATCCCCTTCACAATGTCTTGGCCCAAGACGCTGATACTCGTCGGCTCTGCGGATCAGCTGGTCGACGCGTCCCGCGGGCTGGAGGTGCGACTCACAGCTCAAGAGCGGCCAGTCGAACTCGTCGAATACGACGAGCGTCCACATGGATGGTGGGTTATGGGGCACATCTTTCCAGATGATATTCAGGATGCGTCGCAAAGAATCGCTCGATTCGTTCTCCATTAGCACGAATATTCCCTGAGGACATTCATATTTCTTGATGTTATCAAATGCCAGGTTTGTTCCCAGAACGGTACAAGACGGTCTTCTTGGACACTCCATACTCCTTAGTAAACCATATTCCGAGAGGTACGCATTAGGAGGAAGTTGACTGCAGCAGCTTCTTTTCGAACAATCTTCCTTTGTCGTGTTAGGCAGCGGTTGTGTGGCCGCAACGTAGGATAAATATACCAAGGCCCAAGACTTCGACCAATGTGTACATGATTGGTAGTGACATGTGATTTGAATCCAGCTAGTCAACGATGCCAACGAAAACCCTGATGGACTCGGATTAATGAGAGCGAGGCTACATGGCTTTGCGACTGACCTGAAAGAAACGCTAAAGCACAGAACAAAGCCGAAAGGGGGGATTGACAAGCAAGGCACGAGTGTCATGGTATCCAAGAGGATGTGATTAGGGTAAATAGAGAAGACTTGTATATCCGTATATGCATGGTAAGAATAATGTGAAGTCAAGGCGCTAGTGACAAAGGGTGGGACACCCACTACGTATGGGCTAAACCAATACCGTTGCAAGGGAGATGTTCGCAGAATACGCAATAAATGGGAGATACATATCGTCGGGCTTCCACGGTTCCGACTTCTTGTCCATCAGTGTGTGTGGGATGTCGCGCGATCATGAATAGGCTTTCTCGGAGAACTTGGTGCTTTCCAACGGAACATTGTGATCTCCCTCAAATGAGTCATGGACAGTACGGGTAAGGTCTACCACGTGTTGATCGGAAGCCACTGGGGTGACCGGTCGCGAGGCAACCAGGCCTCCCGTTGATGTCGTGGCTGTGATGGACGACACTATTTGCTGATTGTGTGGATAATACGACCGGCGCTGCATCTTCTTGAAATCATAAGAAGCGAATCTAAGGACATGCATTATCGAAAGGAGCACAGAGTGGAAGTGAACAAGTGCCGTACTGTTCTTCCATTTGTCGCATTTCTGCACTTAGCGAGTTGACATCACGAGCTTTCCGCTGCTTGGCTTTGAGAGGATTATCTTCAAGCAAAAGCTCTTCGAGTTCATGTGAAGCATCAAAGTTGGCCTTTTTGGACTACAAGTGAGTAGGAAAGGTAAGCAAGGCAAGTAGATAGTTCATATTCCGAACGCACGTCAGGCACAAAGGGAGGAGGTAGCCTCTTGCTTTCGAGAGCCTCCCAGTCGATAGGTTGGAACCAGGGGTGTCGCTGGAATTCATAGAAACGTTCGCTCGACTTGCACGCCAAACGTTTGGCGGGGTCTCTTTCCAGGAACTTTGTCGCGTGTAAGCGAGTGTGGGAGTAAAGGAAGGAAGAGACTCACGCCCTTGATAACCTGCATGCCTGATCGGCTGCACTTTTTGTCAGCGTCTTCAGGGAATCTCAAATGGTCCTTTGAAATGGCGTGGGTTAAATCGCTGTTGGTCTTGCCTCTGAATGGTCGGCGGCCAAAGAGGAGCTCAAAAGCACAGACACCGAGAGACCACCAATCGATAGTGTACGTGTAGCCACGTTTTGTGAGAATCTCTGGTGCCATATAGGCCATACTGCCTGCCACGCCGGTAAGTAAACGCCGCTCGGAATAGTGTACGGCAATGTTGAAGTCGGTAAGATGGGCATGACCCTGCTCGTCAAGAAGGATGTTGTCGGGCTTGATATCTCTGAAGGAGAGTAAAGACGATGAACGGAAGTTGGAGAGAGAAGGGGAGACGAACCGATGCATGATGCGATTCTCATGAAGGAATGTAAGGGCAGAGGATAACTCTGCGACGTAAAATCGAACGATATCTTCTGATAGACCATTTAGGCGGTCGAGATGGACTGTGGGAATAAAAGAAGGTGAGAAAGGGAGGGGCATGAGAGGAGGAGGACGGACAGCGTAAATCTCCACCGAGCATGAGATCGAGGACGAAGAAACAGTTTTCGTCGTCCTGAAAAGCATATCGGAGATTGACGACGAAGGGATGATCAATCTGCCAATGATATAGATATATGAGACGGGGTCGCATACGGAGGAAGGAACGGACTTCTTCGAGAAGTCGCCGCTCCTGTATGATGTTGGCGACGGCCTTCATCTTGACACACCTCGACTTGTTGATGTACTTGAGGGCGTAGAGTTGGCGGGTTTGTTTGTGTTGGACCATTCGGACCTGGGAAGAGTGAGGAAGCGAAGAAGGAGACAAGGCAGTACGTGCCTTTCCGAACGCGCCTTTACCAACACATCGCAAGAGGACGAAGTGGAAAAGATTGACGTCTCCTTCAAAGTCGACAGGCTGCGAAGGAGATGAGCGGCGGACTGCAGACCGGAGAGGGACTCACTGCAGAGCGACAGCAGACGGCACCCATTGGAACGGGGGGAAAAAAAACAAACAAACAGAACGAGGGTGGGTCCGGTCGGACGGTGGGTCACGTGGCGATGCAGGAGGCGGATGTCTTGTCACGCTCGTCTTCAGCGTGACAGCCCGATGGTCAGTCGTCCCCTGGTGGTGTTTGGACCGTCTGGCGTCGGGAAGGGCACCCTCCTCGCCCGCCTCTTCGCCGACTTTCCAGACACGTTTGGTTTTAGCGTGTCTCGTATGTCACACCTGCCCGCGTTGCTGGCTGACTGAAGCAGCACCACCAGACACCACCAGGCAACCCCGCCCTGGAGAAACCGACGGCAAGGAGTACCACTTTGTGTCCAACGACAAGTTCAGAGCTCTGCTCGCCGACCATGCCTTCATAGAGCATGCCCAGTTTTCGGCCAACTTCTACGGCACCTCGAGGCAAGCGATATGCGCTGTCCACGAATCGGGCAGGCGTTGCGTGCTTGACATCGATGCCCAGGTACGTCAGTCAGGGGCACCACCGCATTTCCCCTTACCCTCCTCCAGGGCGTCAGGCAGGTCAAGCAGACAGATCTGAACCCCGTCTACCTCTTCATCTCTCCACCCAGCATGGCCACCCTCCGTCGTCGGTTGCGTGGCCGTGGAACCGACGGAGAGGAGGCCATCCAGAGGCGGCTTGCCGCAGCACTCGCGGAGGTCGAGTATGCACGACAGCCGGGCACGTGCGACCATGTCGTTGTCAACGACGACATCGATAAAGCCTACGCATCTTTCAAAAGAGTCGCACTCGGAGAGCACATCGATAGCGACCCCATACCACCTTTGGATGACTGAACAGACCAACGAAGCGTGAGAGCACATGGATGTCCATTCTGATGTAGTCGTAGTGATCTAGTATCGAAACCGTAGATACGCCATCAGCAACGCAGAACATCCTGTCACTGCATCCGCTCTCTGTCAGTCTCTGCCAGTGATCATCGAAATCGACACACATACCGAACCCAACCAGGTACTGCAGTGTAGTAGCCTGGAAGAAAGCGTCTCAGTGACTACACCCGCCGGATGCGCAAGGCCCTACCTTGGATGCCTGGTTCGTTGTCCGAAGGTTCGCAATCTCCTGCTCGATCCGCGTGTCCACCTCCTTGATCTTGAGTTCCTGTCCACTGCTCTCCTCCCTCATCCGCCCCTTTTCAAGGTTCAGGTCCAACCGAACACCCGCCTGTGTCCGCGTGATTTCCTCCCGGAGCCGCTGCTTCAGCTTCTCCATATCAGCCTGCAATCGGTCATTCTCCGCCTTTATCATCGCCAAATCGTTCTTCGCCATCAATTGCAGCTCTGATTTGAGCTGTGCAAAGTCTACCTGTTGGGTATATTGGTGCTGCATACGACCGCTCAATCTCGGTCGTTGGTCAACCAGCAAACCGAGCACAGACCTTCTCTTGGTCAGCCCTGGTCACCATGTTGCTCGTCATGTTCCGTATGCTCTCGTCGATGACCTCTGCCATGGCGGACATGATCCCTTCGGCTTGTTGTCGATTCAGCCCTTCTCGTTCCAGGCGCTGGACGAAGTGGTGTGTGTCGAAATGAAAGTCATGGCGCGTAGCACTCGCTCGAAACCCCCTTGGAGACACGAACGAACGTGGTGGTCTTGCCCTTCGTGAGGACAAAAATGTGGGTACCAACCGAGTGCTCAACGTCGTAGACATGGCGCGTGAGAATATGCCATCTACACACAATTGACCTAATCAAGCATGACCCCTGTCTCCTGTTCTCAGGGCGTTCCCGTGGAGGCTAACAGGTGCGTCAAGGCTAGATACTTGGACATGTGCGTTGACGCGACTTGTCCTGGAGATCTAGTCACATCCGAGGTCATACGAACTCGATCCGAGTCAACCTGTCTGTCTCTCGTGAAGAGACACCAAAGCTGAAACTTACAACCCCGTACAAAGGGAGGGAAGTAGGCGACCAACCGCCCACACCATGCAGTTCCTTCGTCCGTTCATGTTCTTTGTCAGTGGGAGCTACACGTTCGCGACGACATGCGCCGCGTCGAGACCGTCCCGCTCCAGAACGAGTGTTATCGGGCGAACGCGCAAGGCGTTGCACGTACGTTTGACGAGACGACGT
This sequence comes from Boletus rubropictus, assembly GCA_038092695.1. Lineage (NCBI taxonomy): Eukaryota > Fungi > Basidiomycota > Agaricomycetes > Boletales > Boletaceae > Boletus > Boletus rubropictus. The sequence goes on from JBBPQW010000417.1 coordinate 12,828, forward strand.
GCGTACGCGGCAGATACGAAGAGCATTGCCTGCACCTATGATGTACGTCGGATTTAATCAGGGAATTTCATGCTGCTAGGGACTCGTATGGTGCATGCATGAAGCCATGCGTAGTTTGAACGTAGTGGGATTACCTTTGTCTGTAATACCGTGCGAAACGAAGCCTTGAACACGACCACGATGAGCTCGAACACTGCCCTTGCCCAAAGCACGAGTCCCTGGGGTAGTTCAAGCACCTCGGCCCATCCTTCTCTTGGTTCATCGCTGACCGACACGTTCGGTCAGTCGAGAACTCACTACCAACCAGGATACATGATGGTCGTCTACCCCCTTTTCTCTCCTGTTGTTCGCTGACTGGCCCTGTAGTCTGCCCAACAACATAATGTCCACGCACCCTCAAATGCCCAACATACAGACGAGCTACCCACCGTGCAAACTAAAGCAAAAATGAACCTCGCCCTTTCTCGCGGTGGCGCCTCCATTTTTGGTGCAGACTCCATGTTCGAGAGCTCTTCGACGTTGGTCCCGTCCTCCGTCTGTATTGACCACCGTTGATCCTTTTGCTCATGCAGGAAGCGTCAGGCTTTTGCAGATACGGATGCACCTCCTACGACTTCTGTCAACGACGTATTTAGGGAGTCACCGTTTGGCACATCAGAGAGGGCGCTACCACGAGTGTGTCGTAGGATGGTATACCATTCATAGTTTGAGACTGACCCACGCTTTCATTAGGCGTTTTCTCTCGACAGCCATTCCTTTCCATCACCAGTCCGCCCATCCCGCATAGACGCAACGCCCTTCACAACCCCAATCAGTTACGTGGTCGTATTCGGGTACCCCCCTGACAAGTACTCCGCGACTGTCGAGTACTTCAAATCGCTTGGGGCGGCCACTGAACCTGATCCCAACACAGAAATTGTCAACTGCTTCAGAGTTGGGTTTAGAGATCCTGGAGAAGCTGCACGTGTTGTCCGAAGGAATGGTGAGGTCTTGGGTGGAACCTGGATGATCGGTGTCAAGTGGGCTGTATGTTACCCCTCCTCTCCCTCATACTTTTGTCTTCAACTATCTGTTTCTCGCAGGACTCGGCGGTAGCAGATCTTGGATCGTCTCTGCGTGCACCCGAGCTTGCAACGTCGATGTCACTGTCTCAGAATCATTCACAGCCATCTGCAATGGCTATCGATAGCCCGTCTCCTGCAACCGTGGTCGGTACGCCGATCAAGCTTGCACCATCTGTCACCGCTTTTCGTAAAGGACGTGCGCCGACTGCTGCGTCCCCTGCACAAAAAGCAACACCCACACCGGCGGTGCCTCCCCAGGGACCAGATTCCAGTAAGGGCATGCTTGGGCAGGTAACAGACATGTTCTTTGGGTGGTAGGTTGTAGTACGACGGACCGCTGTTTATCGTAGAGGCAATATGTCATGATCGAAACCACGTTTGTCTCTACAATATTTTGGGGTCTCGAAGGCGATAGGAGTGGACGAAACGCTTGCGTAACTAGCCCGGGGCAACAAGCATATCTCTTGCATCCGAACTGGCGTGCGTTGTGTCGAGCGCATGTGAGATATTCAAGCTAACATGGTGATCCAGGATGTTCTGAAATGCACCAGGAATTCGCTCCAAGTTGCAGGAACCAAATGCGATTTACGGTGCACTGTGTCAGTCACCAAGACATACCGCGAAGCCCATGGAGAGCGGATAAAGGATACGTACTCGAGTTACTTGTTAGGTATTGTTCCACTCTCAGAACTCGAGCAAATATTGCGCAGCGATACCCCACTGAGATTTTGTCTGAAATATCTGGTCGAAAGAATACTCACTGGGAGTGAATATTCAATCGCGAAAAATTTGGCGCTTGTCCAGCCAAATCTGGAGCGAGAACACGAGAAGAAAAGATGCTACCAATTTGAAAGCGAAGGTCGGGTAATGGGGATGCTCTCCAGCTCGTGCTCGTACTCAACCTCCACTCTCGGTCCATCTGTGAGGCGGTTCAGCATGATCAGGGAAGTATGAAGAAGCAGAAAGAACGCACTCCTTGATTTTTCCGACTTCTTGCGAGGTGTTTTTGATGGTGCATTTGCCTTTCGCTTGCCCAATACGACCCTTGGCTTTGAATTCGAGCGGCCCTTTGTAGTATCACCCTCGTCTGAGCCTTCGCTATCCTCCTCCTCAGATGGCTCCTCGTCCTGTATGACACTCAGGGTCGAGGACGGGCTCATCTGCATGCTGGGACTCACCGATATATCCTCCAGATCGCTCAAGTCGCTCAACCCAGCTTCGTCTCCACTTACGTCACTGACAAACTCGCCCTCAAACTCCTCCAATCCCTCGTCTTCGTCTTCCCCGCCTGTCTCATCGCTCATCATGCCCAAGTCGTTCTCCCCTTCCATCTCATTTTCTTTCCCTCCTTTCTCTCGGTCTAATACAGCCTGCCACACGCTCTCGTTTACGTTGAGTGGTGCATCACCATACGCCTTTGATTTCAGTCGTTCGATAAGCTCCTTCTCGATTGATTTTTCAACATGTGCAGCGGAGAGGGCTTTACGCTCGCGCGTTGCTTCTCTCCGGTCGAGTTTCTTCTTCACTCCAACGAGCTTCGGCCTACATTGATGCATCAGTGGCAGTCCAACATGCCGAGGTCATAAAGAAAACGAACTCTTGCCGCAGCTTTATCCGCCTCGTTTTGATGAGGTATTGTGTGATCTTGGTCACGCGTTGCTTACATTTGTGAATCGTGAAATTCGGCCAGTACATGAGTTCCTTGTCGATCTGATGTGCCATCGATGTTTGGTGAATGTCGATGGACGTGTGCTTTATGCGACTGGATGCTAGCTCACCTGCTCGAGCGCTTTTGAGTAATTTTTGGAAAGCGGGATCTTCTCCCACATCTTGGCGGGTGTATGCGCGCGTTCGATTGTCTTGACGTAGAGATATAATGCACCTGATGATAAAACCCACGACGTCAAATCGACATTGATATCCACGTGAGGCAGGATCAACTAGCAGACCGCGCACCTTGGTGCTCACGCACAGTCGCATACCGCGAGTTCGCGAGTGGACATGACTGTCTGCTGCAGAACCCAGTGACGTTGTACTCGTTGCGACAGAAATTCTGTGTGGCGGTTCTGCGAGGACGGTCAAGGCTTTTCGGGAATACAAGGACTGAGTGTTGGCAAGCAAACGGACTTTACTTTGTACGAGCAGAATTGGGTGTTGATGACGGACCATATCACGTCGTCGCTCTGCATGCTAAATGCTACGAGGTCGAATCTTTTCTGTCCGTCCAAAATATGAGAGATCACGTGACTACATATAATATCATCCACGTCCAGACAGAAACGACACTCTTGCATCGCGTTGCCCTGACCCCTCGCTGGTAGAATCAAAGGGCTCACTCGCTTTGGTATGGGACATCTAGCGCAGCCTCGTCAGCATCCAACATTTAGAGCGACGTATGGTCCGTCATCAACGCCTAATTCTGCTTGCACAAAGACCGTTTACTTATCTACAGCCCCCGGAAGCCTTGACCGCTTCCGCACTGCCTCACAGAAGTTCTGAGTCACTGGATTCTGCATGTCCACTCGCAGACTCGCGACGGCTTACTTGGTTGGATGGTCTGTTAACCAGACCTCTCTGGTGGCCAAAACACCCACGAGTCGCAGTCACATTAATGTGGAATGAACGACTTTCAAGAGCACCCTGTACGACTTTAGAAGAACACCTTGATACGCTGAAGCCGTGCTGATCTCTATGCCATCTCCTCAAACTCTGGGTGTAGCATGCATGGCAATCGTCTGTACCCGTGACACCAACCTTTGGACAGAGGTCCTGACCCTCGACGCATTCACACGAGGGGTGACCGTACTGTGGTGTCGAGAGCGGGGTCGAGAACGGCAACGACACAAGTGCGGGGAATGGGTGTAGTGGGGAACGACTACTCAGAGAGCAAGCATGAAGAGGTGGTGTGTACGCCTGATTCCATTTTGTCTTTGTCTTTGGCGGCCGCAAACGAGGAAACCTTTAGCGGTGTGTGTCCCTGATATATCACGTGACTGAATAGTGCACCAACTAAATATTCATTCAGATTCAGTGCATCCATCATTACCTTACTTTTTTCTGTCTGGGGTTCTACTAAACAATGATTAATGATTCCCCGCATCCAGTCAGGAACGAGATTCTCGTATCGCGTTGTACCTCCATGCTGGTAAGTTAGCATGCTAGGACCAGTCCATCTTGGTGCGCCGTCGCCACCGGGTTATCGATCTCATTTGTGGCAAACCAAGAATCGGAGGACTCGAGTCGCTCCTTCTCGAACAGCGGTGAACATCATTTTGGCAGTGAACGTGCCCGCGGTGTTAGATCACGTACCGTTTACTCCACTTGCAGTTCCTCCGACGCTCCTTCGATGATGAATTCTATCCTCACGGCCAGCAAAGGCGACGACGAAACTGAATAAAAGCCCAACCTCACACCCCCCCCTCCCATCTCTCCACGCTTGCCCTCTCAGCTGTCGTTCCACCTCACACCCATCACTCACACTCAATGCTTCTTCACGTTCTCGCAGTTCTCGCATATGCTGCCTACAGTGCAGCAGCACACTGCGCCAAATGCGTTGGAATAATCGAGGGTTATCACTTGGATCCCTACGGGGTTTGTTACTATACAGACAGGACCCGTGGATTCATCACGCAGTGCCCGTGAGTTGTGATTTAGAATGCTTGGATTGAAAACTGACCCCGTTGTCGACGCCAAGATATGGACATGTTGAGCGTCACTCTCCGCCGGGGGATTATTATTGTGAATATAACGTGAGTTTTCGGCTCGCTACATGTTGTCTCTTCCTGTTGGTTGAGTTCACGCTCATCGGAATTCGCTAACAGTTCGCGGGTGAACGCGTCGGAGGTTGGTCTCTCTGTCCGGTGAAGGTTGATATGTTGGCTACGGACGACTGCGACGCATGCGCACCCAGCCATCCCGGCGTTTGAAGGGATCACAGAGCCCGGGTCTATCAGCCAAGACCCGAGTGTGGCAGGGTGTTCTTGAAAAGTTGTACAGAGTGTTCTTGAAAGTCCATTATCTACAATGTGACTGCGATTCAGTGACAGTGCTTGGATAGTAGAGAAGGGTCGTCGAACGCAAAGTTGCCACTGTCAGTCTTAGGTTCGTTGATAGTCTTCCTCAAACTCAAGCTCGGGCCTCGTCTCTCGCTCTGTTCGACAATCGCCGCTGCAGGCACACAAGAATTGGCTAGGCCTGAACTCCTGCACCGATCCCTCGATACGCAAGTACAAATTCTATAGTAAACATTTAGTCACGACTTGATATCTTTGTCATTGTTGCTTTCCGCTGAATTGTCTCTACTGTAAAATTCAACCTTCATATCATTCAGGCCCAAATCTTCGTTTTGCTGCCAAGTCCTCTCATAGGCCTCGATCGTCATGTTTGGGTCGGGGTCTGGTGCGTATAGGTTCTGCACATACGAATTCGCTAGAGGATCATCCAGGATAAAAGTGAACTCTCGTTCGACCTGCTTGATCTGGGTGTGTGATAAGTATAACACGGACCACGTTGATGATGGTAAACCACTCAACTGCGTTCAGATTCTCTAAGAATTTTTGGAACTTTTCGCGGTCTTCGTCCCCGATCGTACTCGAGTCACCTGTCACAAGCATCTTTTGGGAGAGCTCACCGTAGACCTGGTCCAAGATCCCTTCCAGGGTCGTGAATCGTCCCCCCAGCGTTCCATGCTGGAGGACAAGGTCTATTTCCGGAATCATCATCCCGCCGGTTTCGCTCTAGAAAGATCACAGTCATCGCTTAGCAATAGGGAAGGAGACAAGGTACTGCTAACCTTAAGAATATCTCTTCTTAGGTCCTCCTGGTCGACCACTTTCAGGGTGATCCTCTTTCCCTTCTCCGAGATCGCCGACCCAGCCTTGACCTCATTATCTCGATATCCACAACTCTCGCAGTTCGTCGACATGATCAATGTTTCCTTGAAACGTAGCCACTAGGTTCTTTGAGTTGTAAAAGCAAAAACACCACTTACCTTGAAGTAGGGAATATGTACGTTCTTCATCCGAGTCACTAGTGGACGTCCACATCGCGGGCAAACCCCCGGGAACTCAAAGATCTCGTCGTTCGTACCGGAAAGACTTTCGCCTCCCCCCTCAGCTCCTTCCTGATCCCGCGCACCCTCCGATATACCTTTCGTCTCCCCTTCTTCTGTTGCAACAGCCAGTCCTAAACGAGCTGCCTGCTGAAGCGTCCTAGTATAGGTCTTGAGACTCCATTTGGGATCAGCCATGCTCCCGACAAACTCCAAAAACGAATTGCCAGACGGATCGTCCAGTGTGATCAAAATCGACCTTTTAACTGGATCTTCTTTGAGCTTCTCAATGACGGGCTTGTTGGACCCAACACCTTGTGCATCCTCGTCCTCTTCATCGTCATCTATAACTTCTTTGAGTCCTTCGATTATTTCCTTGATCCGAGCGTAAGCGGCCTCGTTTTGTATTCGTCTGAGGGGTTGGTCGGCGCTGAGGTCAGCCACGATGTCACGCAAGAGACCCTCGACGGTCGTCAGCTGTCCTCTGTCGTTCGGCGGAAGCGACAACTCAAACCCTGGAATGGAGATCTCGCACGCTGGCGAGCGGACGATCTGACGATCAAGGTCGCCTCGGTGAGCTACCTTGAGCGTATACATCACACCGCATTCTATCAAGTCATGGATCGCCCCAACCGCAAGCACGAAACCGGCCCCATTCCCGCGTTTCCATGCCTCAGAGAGAGTAGTTCGAGAAAAGGAAAAATGACGCACCTTGGATGGTGCAAGCAGACTGTATCTCGTTGTTCGTCAAGCCGCAGTATTCGCATCGGAAGCTCATCACGATGACTTCTCTAAAGTACGGGATGGAGGTGAGCAGCATACGGGTCGTTCCCTGAAGTAAAAAGTCAGCGAGATGAGCAGGTGTATGCATGGAAGATCCGACTACGAGCTCACCTGTTCTCCGCATCGCATGCAGAGAGACTCGACTTGTTGCAGAGGACTGACCTCTTGGACGTCACCATCAGAGGCAGTAAGTTCCTCCCGCAGATCATCTGCCTGTTTCGCGAGCTGCCCTATGGGAGGGAAGAACTGATCATGAGACATGGAAGAGGATTAGTGGGCCGATACAGCATCGAGGTTTACATTGCCTTCCGTTTTCGGACAACCCCTGTCCGTGGCATCATTAAGACAGTCACTTAAGTCATTACATAGTGTACTTTGGAAAGTAAGGACTCGAAAATAGAACGCAGCTGGCATATGAAAGGCGTCTTCAACCACAAAACAAGAAATCAAGTTAGTGGGCATGTCATTCACACCCGCGCGCTATGTTGTCTTGAGCTTTTGCTTCCGCTTCTCGATGTCTTTCCTCGTCATGCGAGTTCCCAAGATGACATCCCAGTGAACGAAGAAAGGTTGCGAGAAATTGGACTTGATACCTATAGTCTAAAATTGGGAAGATGAATGGCGGTGAGTGTCGTGAAGGCAGTGTCGGAAAAATCACAAACTTGATGATGGATGTCATGATAATCGGAATTATTACCACTGAACATCTGCAATGGGTCGAAGGGGAATCTGTAACCGCAATGATCATCGACCGTTTTCATGGTACTGAACGCAAACAAGAAAATGGTTTGCCGGATGGAGAGGTTCGCAACAGTTTCTGCCACCACGGCACCAACGCTGTCGAGTAAAAATCCCTCGAGAGGGTGATTGTATAGTGCACCGAACGCATAGGGCACATAGAGCCGATGGTGCACAGAATGGAAGTGCCTGTAGAGGAACTTGTTCGAGTGCATCCAGCGATGAAGGAAATATTGCCAAGTGTCGATAATAAATCTATCGGGTTTTTCAACTGAGATGAGAAAGAAACGCGGAAAGAGTAGACTGGACTCACATAGAGAAGAGAAGTTGCGCGACGGGAATACCCCACCAGTATAACCAATATGTGATGTTGGTACCTCCGAGCT
>JBBPQW010000418.1:0-20788 GCA_038092695.1 Boletus rubropictus
GGTGAAAATAAAAGGGAAACTTCAGCGTGAGAAGGTGTGGGGAACAGTCTCCAGCACCGACCCAGACCCATCGAAAGTCATTCCTAAAACACCCTTGGCCTCGACCTCCACCTCAATCACAGCCTCTGCCCCTACCACGTTCACTGCACTCTCGTCGGACACCTGGCACATCCGAAATGAGAAAGTGCTTGGCATAATCATCGAATTCATTAGCGACGAACAAATCCCCCTTATTGCTGATGAGGAGTTCGCCAAGTCTGCATGGGAAAAGCTCGAGAACACCTACCAAGGAATGAACATCGCACTCATGGCTTTCCTCACCATCACGTCGATGCTTAAGTGCTGCTATGTTGAAGGCAACTCCATGGCAGAGCATGTCGCAGCCTTCGCGGCCAACAAACAAAACCTGGTGGCCATGAAAAAGCCAATTAGCGACGAGATGGTATCGCTGTTCCTCCTGACATCGCTCCCCCAAACGCCTGTGTGGGAGGTATTCACAACATCGTACTTACAATCACAACCAGCAGGACAAGACATCTCCTTCGAAACAACCACCACATGATTACTGTTGCAAATGACCCTCATGGACAGCAACACCCGCACTGAAGTTGACAAACCATCTGCCCTTGTCACCAATGATGAAAACCCCTACTGTGAATACCATGAGGCCACCGGCCACATGACAAAGGACTGCTGCAACCTCAAAAAGCTAAGGAAAGGGAAAAGGGCCAATAACAAAGGGGGACAAAAGCAACAAAAGGACAAGGAAAAGGCAAACAAGGCCGACAACGACAGTGACTCAGACTCTGAGAATAATCTCACCACCAGCGACAGCAGAACTGAGAGGGCACAAGTGATGAAGGCAAAGAGACGAGGTAGAAAGGAACATGTATATATCACAAAGGCGTTAATGAAACAGGCTCAGTTGTACACTGCGGGATCCACCAAAAGCCAATCGCTCGACATTCTTATTGACTCTGGGTGCTCACGACACATGTCGCCACATCACTCCTGGTTTGTGAAATCATTATTCAAAGTACTACACAAACGAATCAAGATCCACCTCGGAGATAACTCGACAATCTATGCAACTGGAATTGGTTCCATCAACTGCATCCAACTGCACGATGGTGAGCGGCACAACCTCATCATCAATAACGTCCTTTACGTGCCAAAACTGGCCGTCACCCTGCTATCGGTCCGCTGCCTAGCACAGAAACACCTAATCACATTCAACAGACAAACGTGCTTGATCTGTGATAAAGAGAGTCATGACCCCGTCGCAGAGGGCGAACTGCACGGCAACCTCTACCACCTTAAATCACAACCAATCTCCTCAGCATCCCACCACACAGAAAGCACTCACGTTGCAACTGACATCAACACACTCCACCGTCGCCTCAGACACATTGACCATGACACCATCCGCTGCATGGTGTCAGATAGACACATGAAAGGGGTTGACGCAGTGACAGGGAGGGAGACATTCTGTGAAAGCTGCATCAACGTGAAAATGAAAAAACTACCCTTCAGGCATGAACGAGAAACTGCCACTGCACCACTTATACTCATTCACTCTGACGTCGGCGGCACGATCACCCCACAGTCCCCTGAAGGTCACAAATACTGGATCACCTTCATTGACGACCACACGCACTACCCATGGATATTGTTCATGAAACACAAAGCGAGGCTCTCACAAAATTCAAGAAGTGGCAAAGCACAGTTGAGCCATTATACAACATGAAGGTCGGATCTCTCAACTTTTCCCAAAACTGGGTACGAATATTCTGCACTGATAATGGTGGTGAATATACATCACGAGAATTCAGCACTCACCTCACAAGACTTGGCATTGTACATCAGACAACCACACCTGACACTCCAGAGCAGAATGGACTAGCAGAGCAAATGAACCAAACCATATCCACAAGGGCATTAGCAATGCTCATTGACTCAAGACTACCAAAAACGTACTGGCCACATGCTTACCGAGTGGCAACATACATCATTGCCCATAGCCCGGCTGCTGGATTGAATGGCCTAACACCCTACGAAAGATTCACCGGGAGAAAGGCTGACATATCCAGCCTGAGACCATTCGGCTGCCGAGCATACACCCTAATACCAAAGCACCAGTGCACTAAACTGGAGTCGCACGCCCGCAAATCCGTACTGCTGGGGTATGAATATGCATCCAAGGCATATACACTACTCGATGTCTCCACATGGAAGATATTCAAGGCGCGCCATGTAGTCTTCGACGAAGGGCCAGGAACAGCACCAGAGCTGCAACATGCGCACAACGCACCCACCAAGTGGCACATAGATGAACAGCATCAGAAAGAAAGCACCACCCTGCAGGACGACACACCACATAGTGAGTCAGATGAAGAACCAGAGGGAAACACACTGGAGGACGAACCAACCGCAGTGGGAGGGCACAACAACCCCACAGAAAACTCACCTAATGCCAGCATGGCAGGACAGCACCAGCCACACAGATTACCCATAAAGCCTGCTGACACCAGTGAGATTGAGAACATGCCCATTGCACAACGTCAACAACGATGCACCAACGTCCGACCACCACCAAGGATCCCTATGACGATCCAAACGCACGCTCAGAATATGCCACCCGACGATGAAACCAGATCAGCACAACCCTCACCAGCCACATCCCTGGGCAGCCCACTCGTTGACACTGAATCAGTAGGAGATCCCCATTCCAGAGACCCGACAAGCCACTTCACGAAGCTAACTGGAAACGGTTCCAAGGTGCCAACAGAACCAGAAACACTGCGCAATGCCCTAGATGGCCCTGATGGAGATCTATGGAGAGCAGCATTAGACGAGGAACTCAACTCACTGAGAGAAAAGAAAGTCTTTCATGTAGTCCCTCGCCCAAGAGGAGCAAAAGTCATCAGCATGAAACCCATGATGCAAATAAAGACAAACACAGATGGATCTACAGGGAGGTACAAACTGCGCCTCATTGCCAGAGGGTTTAACCAAAAGAGAGGCACAGATTACAAAGAGAGCTACTCACCAACCCTGGGGATGGAGGTTGTGCGCATCATGGCCAACATCGCAACTGAGGAAAATCTGGAACTCCATCAGCTCGATGTGTCCACAGCTTACCTAAACGCCGAGTTGGGTGAAGGCTTGGAAGTATACGTCATGCCATCAGATGGCGTCAATTGTCCACCAGGCCATGTCTGGGTGTTGGATCGAGCACTGTATGGGCTCCCACAGGCTGGCTATGAATGGAACATGACCCTGCACAAGGCTCTCGTAGGCGTGGGCTTCACCCGACTTAGCTCAGAGTACTGCCTGTATGTCTACCGGGACAAGCAAGGACGCACTTGCTTACTAGCGATCTACGTTGACGATCTGCTTGTGGCAGTGAAAGGACTCAGCTTCACCAACAAAATAAAGAGAAGGCTACAAGGACTCTTCAAAATGCGTGACCTGGGTGAGGCCAAGTTCCTACTTGGCATCGAGATCACTCGTGACAGACCAAAGGGAACAATCAGCCTTTCACAACGCCACTATATTGTCAAAATGCTCGAGAAATACGGACTAAGCGACTGCAAACCAGTCGCTACACTGATGGCGCACGACGCCCCACTCTCAACAGACCAATGCCCAATGAAGGACATGGATGAATGGCACGAAATGCAGGCCATACCATATAAGGAGATTGTGGGATCACTCATGTATGCCATGATTGCAACACGACCAGACATCTGCTATGCACTCGGAGTTCTAGGGCGCTTCAGCGCAAACCCTGGGCAAACCCATTGGACCATCGCTAAGCACGTCCTGCAATACCTCTGTAGAACCATGGACCATATTCTCATGTTCAAATCTACTCAGACTCGCAACCCAAAGGCACTCGTATTTTCAGGATACTCAGACGCCAGCTGGAGTGATGACCAAAACACCTCCTGCTCCACATCGGGCTACACATTCATCATGGGAGGCACAGCAATCGCATGGAGCAGCAAACTCCAGGGACTCGTGGCTTTATCATCGACAGAGGCTGAGTATATCGAACTGTCCAATGCAGCACAAGAGATCACATGGCTGCACATACTCATGGAAGAACTCAGCTACCCACAGAGGAAGCCTACAACCCTCCTTGCCGACAACCAAGGGTCGATAGCGCTTACGAGAAACCCAGGCTACCGTATGTGAACAAAGCACATCAGCCAAAAATATCATTTTGTCCGTGAAGCAGTTACCGAGCAAGGCTGGGCAACCATCGACTATTGCCCCACGGGAGAAATGGTCGCAGACATCATGATGAAGGCCTTGATGAAAGAGAAGCACCTGAAATTCACAAGGGCACTCGGACTATTGTCCCGCTCGAGTGGGAGTGTCAAAGCATGAGGCCTAGTAACAAGTGACAACACAGCACCACTCACGTGACAGATAAGGTGCTCACTGACACACTGCATTCTTCTCTGCCTCAGTTGTTCTCACTCAAATGGCTGAGGTATGTATCACTACCACTGGACTGTATCAGTTTCACTTACATGTACAGACCATTATTTAATAGGTACTGTAGCAATACAGTCGTTCTCACTCAAATGGCTGAGACCATTATTTAATACCAACCATGCCACCACCCGACCATGCCACCACCCAACCATGCCACCACCCAACCATGCCACTGTTTGCATGTGATCATGGTTGGTTGCATTCAAAGGTACGTTTTATTGCATATATTTCTATTTCTGCTACTGACTAGCTCATACCTGTGCACCTGTGCCACCACCCGACTGTGCCACTGCCTGACTGTGCCACCACCCAACCATGCACCATTTGCATGCGATCACAGTTGGTTGCATCCAAAGATACATTTTATTGCATATATTTCTATTCCTGCTACTAACTAGCTCATACCCACATACCTATGCCACTGCCCAACTGTGCCACCACCCGACTGTGCCACCACCTGACCATGCCACCACCCAACCATGCCACCACCCAACCATGCCACCACCCAACCATGCCACCATCCAACCATGCCACCACCCGACCATGCCACCACCTGACCATGCCACCACCTGACCGTGCCACTGCCCAACTGTGCCACCACCTGACCATGCCACCACCTGACCGTGCCACTGCCCAACTGTGCCACCACCTGACCATGCCACCACCTGACCATGCCACCACCCAACTGCACCATCACCTGACCATGCCACCATTTGTGTGTGATCATGGTTGATTGCATCCAAAGGTACATTTTTCGGTATATATCTCTATTACTTATACTGACTAGCTTGTACCCACACCTCTTTGCTACCACCTAACCATGTCACTACCAATTTGCAGGGTTAAATACCAAGAAGAGGGCCACAATAGAGTCTGAAGATGACATTGTCAATGTAGATTCAGATGATGATGCTAATTCTGAGAATCATTCTCAAGGTAAGTTATTCATTTTATAATGAGAATCATTGATATGAATATATATTTTAAGCTCTGAAAAGACTCCGTCAAGCTGGTGATGAGTCTACTCAGTTTTCTGCTTCAGGTATGAAATCAATTGAAACATCATTCTTACTTTTTATTCACTTGATATATAGTTGCAACATCTGTTGTGTCTAGTCAGGTCCCATCAAGGGAATCCTCTGGTAAGTTTTAATATCTATTATAACATATAATGAATTTATAATTTTATATATAGTGAACATAGATGAGAGAGGTGAAAGTGATGATGCTGGTGGTATAGGTATCTCTATTATTATCAGAATATGTGGCTAATGCAGGTTTCTTATTAATTTCTTAGTATCTGATTCTGAGAAATCAGATTCTATGATGGATGATGTCCAGATTCAAGAGATAGAGAATTCCAAGTCTCAGCATGAAATCAAGACTCAGGATCTGGCTGCTTTCTTTGGTGCTCCCTATTCAGTGGTAAATGGGGGCACTACTCATTGTGTTAGGGCTTGTGAATTGTGCAGGTAATGTATGATTGTATATAATCACTTTAATAACTAATATTTTCATAGAAAAGCAGGAATACCTTATGAATTTGTGGCTGATGCCTCTACTTGTTGTTGTCATCTTGCAGCAAGGCATAAGGTATATTGATCTATTATATAAATAATTGACATAGAATGTAAGGGTGAATACTATAAATGGTGCAAGCATCATAACTTTCAGTCTATGCTTGCTGTGGATACCAAGGAGAGAAAGAAAGCTATTGTTCTTGGTAATCTTAAGCAAGGATCTCTTGATGAACATCTTAAAGAACCATCTACCTCTGAGAGGGTGATCTCTTACAGTGACAAAACCTTTCGTGAGGCTGCAATTGAATGGGTTATTAGTACCAATCAAGTAAGTATTCATTGATATTATAAAATTCAGTGATAAATTTGTACTATTATATTCTAGCCTCTTCAAGCTCTTGACCATCCTTCTTTTAGAAAGATGGTTGATATTGCCTCTAGAGCTACCCAAGGGGTTGTTATACCTAGCAGGCATGTTGCTCATAAGGAGATTATTAATCTCTTCAAGAAGCAAATGACAAATCTCAAGAAGCATCTTAATGTAAGTTCTAATTTTAATATTAAACAATATATCTAAATTAGTTTATTTTTAGAGTAATATGGTGCTTGAAGAGATTAGCTTAACCTGTAATGCTTGGAAAGCCAGTAATGCTGATGCATACTTTGCTGTCATAGGGCACTGGATTGAGAATTCCAAGGATAAGGGTTGGATTCTTTAATCCACTATTTTGGGCTTTGTTCAACTGAACAATGCTCATAATGGTGCTAGACTTGGCCAAGATCTATTCAAGATCTGTGAAAGAGTTGGAATTGCATACAAGGTAAATAATTTTAGAAAATAAGTTTGATATTGATATATTGAACATATTGGCCATGTCACTTGTGACAATGCCTCTAACATGGATACCATGTTAGTAGAATTTGGTAGAAGAATTCTTTGTCATACCAATAAGCCATGGGTAAGAAGCAAGCACCACATTAGGTATGTTTTGAAATGATTTTAAACTTATTTATTTATATGAGAGTTTAGATGCTTGACCCATATTATTCATCTAGCTACAAGAGCTCTTATTTCTACCTATAGTCAAACTTCTTTCTATAATCCAGAGGAGAATAACTTGACTGTATTTGAGGATGGTCATAGAAATGAGATAGGTTTGGTAAGAGCAATTGCAGTCAAGGTACATCTTTCTTTCTTTCTCTAAGATTATATATATATAATTGTTCTATTTCATAGGCCAGATCATCTGCCCAGAGAAAGCAATTATTCAGGAATATCCAATTTCATCCTCCTGATTCTTGTTCTTCTTCCGAAGTTCTTAATCTTCTGGTGGATATGCCTACACGTTGGTCTTCCACCTATATAATGATTTACAGGGCAGAAAAGAAGAGAAAAGTAAGTGTTTCTCTTTTGATGTTTTTATTAATATTAATATGGATTAGAATATGGATACTTTTTTCTATGAGTTGGGCTTAAAGGCAAAGACTTTGGCCAAAAGGCAAAAGATTGATCAACTCAAGTTGAAAAATGAGGAGTGGAAAAGAGTGGAATTTTTTGCTAGGCTATTAGCTTAAGTTCATTAGTTATATTCATGACTTTACTGATATTTTTATAGTATGCAGATCATGCTCAGCAGAGCTTTTCTTTTAATGGTGTTTCCACTCTTCAGTATGCTCTTCCTGCTCTAGAAGCCCTTCATAAGGCTTGGTCCTCCCACTCTGAGTCCTATAAATATCATGACTTTCATAATGGGCTCACTGCAGCTGTTGACAAGATTGTGGAATACTATGATCACACAGCTGTCTCTGATGCCTATACTATGGTCATATGTAGGTTTTGTTTGTTTTATCTTGGATATGTTATCTAACAATTTATAGTGCTTAATCCTGTTCAGAAAGATTCCTATTTCAAGAAACATTGGAAGAAAAAGCTCTATGTAAAAGTGATGGAGAATGCTGAGAAGCTTGTAAGAAAATATATTTGTGTATAGACTTTACTAATATATATGTAGTTTCAGGAGTACTTTCATAAGCTTTATGGCCAGGAAAAACCTTTGACTGCCATTCTGCAGAAAAAGGAAAAACTTGGTCTGCTTTTAAAAGAGCTCTCTAGTGAAGAGAGTGAGGTCTCTGAGGAAAATGAGATTAGTTCTCAATCTTCTTGAAAAAAGGAATTTAACCTTTACTTCCACTCTGCCCACTCTCTTTCTGAGGGAATATCAGTGATTCAATGGTGGGAAGTAAGTACAATATATTTTTCATTATCTGGATGTGTTTAATTTTTTCTAGATAAATGCTCTACAATATCCTATATGGGCTTCTCTTGCACATGACTATCTTGCTATTATGGCCTCCTCTGTGTTATGCTCTTGCAAACACACCACTAGCTGAGCCCATTGCAGTGTACAACAGCTACTGGTGAGAATAGAAAAGAGATGAGAAAGCTGAAGCACACCAATTAAGACAGTTTTAACCCGAATTGACAAGTGGTCAAAGCTGGGGGACCAGCAATGAGCACAAGCCTTTATATATTGTACAGGAGCACACACAGACCAAGCTGTGCATGTGACTAATTACTATACAATTACATAGTGTTCTCATAGAGGCAGTGTAAAATGGAAGAGAAGGAATGGAGATTAAATAGGCATGTAAATCATGAGGCATGATGTCATAGTCTAGACCAGTCTAGACCTGGGTCATGTGCATGCTCTCATGATCATGTGCACTGGTCACATGACTTTGAAAAGAGAAAGTGAAAGTGAAAAGTTAGGTGAAGGAATGAGGGTTCATAACACTACCCCCCCTGAAGACTTGTATTCCAGACAAGTTGCCATGAAACCAGTACCCGCTTCAGATCCAAAGATATTAAATAAAGATATTAAATAAAGATGTAAATTCAGCCATAGAAAGTCTGTAAAGAGGCCAAGGGGCAGAGGGGTGGGAATGATGGAACTGCTGAACTGCATCCTGTGCATTCACTAAGTTGACCGCCAGTTCCCAGGTCCAGTCCTTTTCGTCATAACCATGCCAGTGGACCAAATACTCTAACTTCCCACGGTGTATGTGAAATGCGACAACCATTTCCACCTCAAATTCCTCATGGCCTTCATCAGACACCTCGATCACATCTGGGCGAGAGATGGGTTGCCCCAGTAGCATGTCATGATAGGGCTTAACGTGAGAAACATTCACAACCAGGTGAATCTTGATTGAAGAGGGGAGATGTAGCTCGACAGTATTGGAAAGAACACGAATAATAGAGTAAGGTCCAATTCATTTCTGGGTAAGCTTGCATGTGATATATGGCAACTTCAAGTTATCTGTCGACAGCCAAACTTTGTTTTTTAATTTATAAGCAGGGGCATTGGACCATCTATCATCCGACTGCCATACCATCCGATCGTGAGCTTGCTCAAGCAATTTATGCACATTGTCGTGTGCGACACCAGCCTGCTGATGAAAATGTCCTGCAAGGGAAGAAAAAGATCCTTCAAAACTGAGCTGAGGGTGATAATTACAAGTGACTGTGAAAGGAGTTTGTCCGGTAGTGGTTGTGAGTGAGGAGCTATGGTGGAACTGCACTAGCTTGATCCACTCGCTCCAGAGCTCCTGCTTCTTCAACACATAAGTATGTAAGTACTGCTCCATTTCATGATTCAACCACTCAGTTTGTCTGTCTGTTTGCAAATGATAAGCCATAGAGATCTTTTGGGAAATTCCGAGGAGTTTGCACAAGTCCATGGTAAACTCGGATATAAACTGGGGTCCATGGTCTGATACGACCATTGAGGGGAGGCCATGGATACACCAAACATTGTCCCTAAATATCTTAGCTAGGTCTATAGAGGAAGTGTTTTTGGTGCATGGCATGTAAACAACCTCCTTCGAAAAACAATCTACTATAGTACAAATGGCATCATAGCCATTGGAAAGAGGAAGTCCAGTAACAAAGTCTATGGAAATATCTTCCCATGGTCGACTTGATATAGGAAGAGGCAATAGTTTACCTGCCAGTGCCTTTTGCTTACCCTTCATGAGGGTGCACCCATGGCAGTGTTCTACATAATTAATTATGTCCTTTTTCATAGCAGGCCAAGAGAAGAACTTGGCAACCTGCTGATAAGTACAGTATTGTCCAGCATGACCTGATATCGGCTCATCATGGCAAATATGTAAGAGTTCTATGCGAAGGGGTTCTGGTATGAAGACCTTCAACCTATTGTCCTTTATAAATAGAGAAGAGGAACTATCGTAAGAATATCCAGGAATGTCTGTGTTTTTTATTTTTTCTAATTCTTTTATTAATTTATCCTGGAAAGAAGAGGAAAGAGAAACATTCTTGATAAATAGGTGATCTGGTAATACAACAATGTCTTTGTTCAAATCTATGATGGTGTCTCCATGGTTGGGTCATTATGATAAGGCGTCTGCCTGGTTTTGCGACCCAGGCTTATAGATAAAGACATAGTTGAATTCTTGAAGAAAGGCATGCCAGCACGCTTGTCGTCCAGACAACGTCTGTGGCTTCTTCCAATATTCAATGTTCTTGTGATCTGTTCAAATTTCAAATTCAGTTTGACCAATAAGATAATGGTGCCATTCTTCTAGGGCGTGGATAACTGCCAGGAGTTCTTTGTCATAAATAGGATAGTTCCACTCGGTGGAATTAAAAAAATGAGAGAGAAAGGCGCAAGGCCTCCATACCATATCCGGACATTCTTGCCATAATACTCCACCAGTGGTAATGTCCAAAGCATCCGTTTCTACTTACATTCTTCTCAAGCTATCTGGATAAGTGAGGAGCAGGGCTTCCATAAACTTCTTTTTGAGGGCCCAAAAGGCAGCCTTTTCCTCTATGCCCCATTGGAAAGGGGTGTCCTTTTTTGTTAAGTTATTGAGAGGGCGAGCAATGTCAGCAAAGCCCTTGATGAACTTCCTGTAATAATTACATAGTCCTAAGAACACTTGTATCTGTTTCAAGCATGTTGGCTCTGGCCAATCTTCAATGGCTTTTGTCTTTTTGTCCTGCATTTCAATGCCATCCTTGGAAACTACCATCCCTAAGAAATCTACTTTGTCAGCTGAGAAAACACATTTTTCTGGTTTGACAAATAAATCATTCTCATGCAAGCACAAAAGAACCTCCTTTACCAGGCCTTCGTGTTGTTCCTTGGTTTTATCCTTGGAGAAGACCATAATATCATCCATATAAATAATGACGAAGGCATACATGTTGTTAAAGATGTCATTCATCATTCCCTGAAAAGTCAGGGGTGAGTTCATAAGACCGAAATATATAACAGTCGGTTCATAGGCTCCAATAGGCATTACAAACACCACCTTCCATTCATCACCTTCTTTGATACGAATATTATTAAATCCCCATCTAAAATCCATGGCAGTGAACATGTCAGCACCTTTAAGCCAATCAATCAACTATGAGATCAGGGGTAATGGGTATGCATTTTTGATTGTCCCATTGTTTAGATATCTATAGTCCATAACCAGATGCTTCTTTCCATCTTTTTTCGGAACAAAAAAGACCGGCACTGTTTGAGGTGACTTACTAGGTCTAATATATCCCTTTTTTATCTCTTTTTCAATAAAGTTATGGATCTTTTCATTCTCGTCATCTGACATAGGAATAACCCTTCCCTTTTTGGGCATGAAATCTGGTTTCAGATCTATCGCATGATCCCAAGGTTTCTTTATTGGCATCCAAGAAGACTCCTCTTCTGAGAACTGATCCAGGAAGTCATGGTAGGCCTTAGGCACCTTATCCGCAACTCCAGGTTCTATACTACAAATGTCTATGAACTGCTGTTCAACAGCATTCTTAATTAATTGGCACTGCTTTGTGCATCGTTCATAAGTTATGGTTTTTTGGACCCAGTCTATCATAGGGTTGTGGCAGCTAAGCCAATCATACCCGATCATCATGGCGTGGTTCCAAGAGAGATCACAAATGCCTCTATAGCTTCGTAATGTCTGTGAATAGAAATAAATAATTTTACCTTGTGCTGGATCTTGCCCGCTGCTCCTTCAGAGCTGTCAGCATTAAACACAGTCACAGGCTTATCTAACAGAATTAATTTAACCTTGTTTTTCTCACAGTATTTCTTATCAATAAAGGTATTAACTGTGCCAGAGTCTAACAGGGCTCGAAGTGTACTTGTTTTCCACTGACCCATGCTCTGGTAGGTGATGGCTACCTGGGGAGAGAAATCTCCTCCCGAGGCTAGTGAACTCTTTTCTGTAGGGATTTTGTTAATAAATAATGAAAAAGAGAAAGTTAAGTCCAACAGAGAATCAAGCACGCTATTGTTTGAGTCCAGCACCGAGCTCCAAGATGGAGACCCCCTTTCGGACTTTGAACTACCTGTTATTAAATATGTGAGCGCTGAACTAATTGTACATACTGGGAAATCTGCTTCACAGCAAGGTGTCATCTCCTCAGTTTCCATCTCCTGAAGTGGCACTATTTCCAGCTCTTCCGTTCCCGCCAAGGGGGGCTGGATTTCTCCGGAGGGAATATCCCTCTCTGGCTGGCCTACAGAGCTTTCACTCATAAGACCACATGCAGAAGCCTTTCCCAAGAGTATCCTGGTTGAGCTTTTACTTGTCCTTAGAGATTTACTGGTCGCCTTGGAACGTCCACCATTACTACTCGAAGAGTCCCTATTACAACTCACTGCAGATGAACTACAGTCCAAATTTACATGCGATACTACTTGATAAATATTACTCAGCTGACTATCATAGCCAAGCAGCCAATCGAAAACTATTTTTTCCTTTTTCTCCTTTTCTAATTTTTTCTTATTTTGTTGAAGTCCTTGTCCACTGAACACCCTACAATTCAGGGACTGCTTCCTTTTAAAAACTCCACAGCTTTGGCTTTTGCCTCAGCCGTAAATACATTGAGCCAATAGGTCCAAGCCTCTTCACCCATGTAAGCTTGCTTACTTGAGGTGCTAGGGGGCACCTGTACTTGCACAGCCTTTACCTTGGGCAACTGCAACTCCCAGATTTGCTCATAGGTACCCATCTCCTCGTTGAGTACCCATGTCCCTATAGTCCTATTTTGAGCCCTGGGTGGGGCTGTACCTTGTTGAGGCCATGGCCTTCAGTTGGGATTTTGTGGGCAATTCCATTTAATGTGCCCGGGCTTCCCACACCCGAAACACGTCCTCTTGTCAATGCTGGTTTGCACCGCATCAACCTGCATCAGGGCTCCTCTCCCTGGCTAGGTGCCTGTTTGCATAAAGCAGGGCAGCTGTCCCCAGGGTCCAGAGATCCATGGCTTCTGTAACTGTCCTTGTTGTGGCTGTTGGCCACCATGGCCAAAATTCATACTGCGTTCTATTGCAGTGCTTTCAAAGGCCCTGCCCACTCTCTTGTAGGCAGCCATCAAATCCTGCAGCCATTCCTCTTTGGCTGGAGAATTCATGTGAACCTGTAAGTAAATACAGGGGTCCACTCCTGTTTTGAGCAAATTGATTGCATGGTGCTCCTCCATGTTGGCCTCTCTTGACAAAACATCGAACCTTTGCAAAAATGCATCGACCGGAATGCTATTCTGCTTGAGGTTTTGTAGAGTCCTCAAACTCTCATGAGCAAGCACATCTATCTGGAAGTGCTCACGGATGTCAGCAAGAAGGAATTGCCAATTGGGCCAGGCTTCATCTCCCTAGCATTCTCCGTGCTAGTTAACTTTTTCTTTATCATTGCAGTACTCCTCTAGCCGGAGCCTTGCATAGGTGGCCACTTTATCCTTCATCTGGGAGAGGATGGCCACAGTCCTCAATTTGTCCAAGTCCCACTTCTGCAGTGAGACCCAAACCTTAATTGAAGCGATCCAGTTCCTAAACTTAGATCACTCGCCTTCCCAATCTCCTGGGTCAGCAACTTTTTTAGTAATGGAGGCGCTCTCCCTCCGTCGGTCTTGCAAGAAGGCAGCAGGAAGCTCCTTCAAATCATTGGCCTTGAAGGCCATCTTGGTAGGGTCAGAAGTAAAGGAAGGGAAAAGTCATAATTGGGAAAAAAGGTCTTCAAGGGGCTTCACTCTGAGTCCTAGTCTTTACTGCACACTATCTTCCAAATGCACTCTGGGGATTTGGCAAACAAAGGGGCATAACAAATATTTTTTTGACCACAGGTAATAACGTCTGCATCGAAACGAGGAATAACAAATCTTCTTCAGCTGTCCTTTAACCAAAGAAAAACTACACATATACTATCAACCTGATTCTAGAGCTATATACTGATGCTCTACCTTCCTAACTGCAGGGGACTAACACAATGATATATCCTCAGCCCAGCAACTTTCACAAGAGATTACTGGTTGGACTTTGCAAACTCGGCATGACCTGAGCACGGACTATCAACCCAAAGGGGCGACTTCGAAGAATGTGCTACTACCTAGCAATACAAAGGACTTGCCCTTCCTAGGGGCTCCCCTAAAGGTGTCAGGGGAAACATGAAATGAAAACAGGAAACTTACCAAACGAGGCCCTATTCTCTGGGCAGTGAAAAGTTCTGTTCACAAGGTGACACTCATATACCTGTCAAGTGGATATCAGCTCTCATTCCCTTGACCCTGGGACCCAGGTAGTGTATCAAGCTTTGACCAAGTGTTATGCTCTTGCAAACACACCACTAGCCGAGCCCGTTGCAGCATACACCAGCTACTGGCGAGGATAGAAAAAAGACAAGAAAGCTGAAGCACACCAATCAAGACAGTTTTAACCCGAATTGACAAGTGGTCAAAGCTGGGGGACCAGCGATAGCATGAGCCTTTATATATTGTACAGGAGTGCACACAAACCAAGCTGTGCATGTGACTAATTACTATACAAATACATAGTGTTCTCATGGAGGCAGTGTAAAATAGAAGAGAAGGAATGGAGATTAAATAGGCATGTAAATCATGAGGCATGATGTCATAGTCTAGACCAGTCTAGACCTGGGTCATGTGCATGCTCTCATGATCACATGCACTGGTCATGTGACTTTGAAAAGAGAAAGCAAAAGTGAAAAGTTAGGTGAAGGAATGAGGGTTCATAACACTCTGTCTCTAGTGAGCAAGCATTTTCTGCTGCTGCACTAACTATCACCAAGCATTATAATTGCTTGAAAGCAGACATTGTGGAGGCCATTCAAATTTTATATATAATGCATAGTCATGACCTTATTTTCCATGAGCCAGCTCCCTGCTCTGCATTAGAGATGGCTATAGAAAGAGAGAAAAAGGAAGAGAAAAAGGAAGGAAATGAAGAGATGGATAAAGGCAAGGAGAAAGAGAACAATGACTAGAATTTGGAGTTTTCTAAAAATAGTGACTAGTGTTATGATTTCCCCCTATATTTTCCCTTGTTTTATTTTTGAACTTAGCTCTCCTCCTGACTCATCTCTTGCTGAGTCAGTCATAGTTCCATATTACCCCATCATATTCTTTATCAACTTATTTGCTATAGCCCTCAGTTGTATCTTAATATTGGCTATTACATTTATTAAGATTGGGATCATATTATTAGAATTCATATTACAAAACCTGGGCCAAGGCCCAGGCCCAGGGCTTTGAGGCCCTTCCTCAAGGCTTGGGCTAGGGCCTAAGATTTGTCAGGCCCAGGCCCTGGGATTTTAAGCCCAAGCCTGAGCTTTCAGGCCAGGCCAGACCCTGAATATCACTAATCTATGACCAAGAACTATTGGTAATTTTGCATGCTCTCCATAAGTGGAAGCATTACTTGTAGGGCACAGGATTGCCCATTACCATTATTACTGACCAAAAAAACCTTGTGTATTTTAGGGATCCTCACAAGCTTTCATGATAACAAGCCAGGTGGCATCTTTTTTCCAAGACTTTGACCTCACCTTCACCCCCATCCCCAGCACTTCCATAAGCCCAACTGATGCCCTCTTATGCCATAACCACATTGACACTTTCTCCAACAACCAGGCCATCATGCTTCTTTCTAATACCATCTTTGTCCACAATCTTGACCTTACCCTTGCCAAGAAGATTACTGCCTCTACTGCCTCTGACCCCCTTGTCAAGTCTGTCCTTTGTGCCATAGAAAACTCCCAACCCCTCTTTGGTCACTTTTGTCCTAAATACTAGGTCTTTCATGATGGCAACCTGTACTTCTAGGGCCAACTCTACATCTCCTCCTTCATTCACCAAGAACTGGTTCAATCTATTCACAATTTTTCTGCCAGTAGCCATGGTGGTATCTTTTGCACCATAAACCTCATTGTTAGGACTCTGATTTTCCTTTCCTTATACTAGCAGTATACAATGCCCTTCTCTCTTTTCATCTTCTATCTTTCATCTTATCTAATCTCATCTAATCTTATCGCACAGCCACTAGGGCTAAGGTCCCCTTTACCATATAACATTCCATTATGTTCCATGCCAGCCCTGATTTGGCCCATATATATCCTTAATTAGTATATAAGTAGTTAGTAGAGTATTGTTGTATTTCTTTATGCTTGGAATTCATTGCCTTAGTTCCTAACATTTGTTGGGTGATCCTGATATAATTCCAAGCATACTTTCACCTGCTCATCATTCTTCACAGCAACCAGCTCCTTACTCCATTTTTTCACTTCTTTACATACCAAGAGCCAGTTGAGCCCTTAGCTCCTGCTCACAAGCTAGGAGCATGACAGTACACTTTGTACCACCCTCTGAAACATGCCTTCAACCTCAACTCTTGCCTAGCTGGCTTTTTTCAAGACTGAGCTAGTTCCTTCATTGTATTGTCAAGCACTCACACACAACTCTCACCTATCCTACTTTCTTTAAGTTGGAGATAGATCCTTTTTAGCCATTAGGCTTCTTGAGTCCATTCTCTCTTCTCTTCTTTCCACCTTCTGTACAAAGGCACTTCACTTGCATACATCATCCAGACTATAGGATAAGCAGAACCAGTGCTGTATCACTCAATAATACATGATAGACCACCATTATTTGGTTGCTATACCCTTGCTCAGGATTATACAGAGCAGACACTGGTATTCCCTATCCTCTACCCATGCTAGGGCTGAAAAGGTGTTTGTGGATAGATGAAATATACAATCCACACAGTTGCTAGCCCTTGTGTTACAACAAGCCACATAATACTACATTATAGTATTGTCCTATACCAGCTTTGAGCTATTCACCAAGTCTTCTCAGTTCTGGTCTACACAAACTGTGTTCCATAGACACCTTCTACTCCTCAAGCAATGATAAGAAGATTTAAGGAGTCCATCAAAGAAGATAGAGTTTTTTCCTTTTCCAATTCCTACTTTTAGTCTAGAGTTTTCAAAAGTCACAATTAGTAAGAACTCTTGATACTCAGACATTGTGATCCCTTTTCACAACCCCAACTCAGCAGTTTAGCCAACTGCTAAAACAATATGGCCATTATCCTCCTCCCTTCTGGTTGGAAGATTAAAACTGGCCCTCCCTCCACTTTGGAGGAATCCTCTCTCAATGCAGCAGTTCTGCATTATTAAAACCAAAATTTGAAATGCACTCAGAGGCATGCACATAAGAAAGCCTGTGCATCCATCACCCATAATACTTGGGATGATAAAGAAGACAACTGATACACACCTTGCATAGAATCTAGCTAAGCATCCATTCAATGGTAGAATAAAGTCCAATAGAGTGGAGAATATGCACCAAAGGTCTTATTGGTGATCAACCTCACACTAATAGAGAGTTCTACACAATATACAATTGCATAGAACTAGCTTAGGATACAAAAAGGAAATGGTCACTGTTTATACTACAGTGGGCAACAAAACTGTTCCAATAACTAACCCTAATATAGTGCATGAAGCACACTGCAAACACATGTGGGAATCTCACTTAGCATTGGTGGGAACAAACTAAGTACATACTCTTGGCTACAACTTTGGTCCCTGAGTCATGTGATTTCATTCAGGTCTAGTGGAGATATATCCATTTTAAGTCACTCATGTTATTGGAACAGTTTTATTGCTGATATCAGGGTATTGCAAATTAATATGAAGTGTATCCTTCTTTGGCCTTGATGATCTCCTGAACCCTTCTAGGCATGCTCTCAATCAACCTTTGACACTCCCCAACCTCAATCTTGTACCACTCTTTTTGGATTCTCTCCCAAAGTTCCAATATTTCCCTGGATGGCTCAAAATATGCTGCTAGCCTTCTTTTGAGGAGAAATCATAGATGTTCTATGGGATTAAGGTCTGGAGACTGAGCATGCCATATTATGACCTCAAATACATACTCCCCCAACCACTTCTTGGCTCTTCTACTGGTATATTTGGGATTATTATCCTGCTGAAAAATAATGTTCTTTGAAGTAAATTCATAATCCACCAGGATTTGTTGAAGTTCATCTTCTAAAATCTGCACATAGAGATTAGCATCCATCTTACCATCAATCTTGCAAGCCATTCCAACTCCATTCCAAGTCATACAACCCCATAGCATCACTAATCCTCCTCCAAACTTGACTGTATCCTCCACAAGTCTATCACTGAGGCCCTCTCCTGCCTTTTTCCAAGCCCACTTCCTACCATCTGATCCAATGTGATTAATTTTGGTCTCATCTGACCATATAATATGCTTCCAATCATACACAGTCCAGTCCTGATGGCTGAAAGCAAAATCCAACCTTTCCCTCCCATGATGCTTGGAAAGAAGTGGGCATTTCTGCTTGACCACAGCCTTCATACCAGCTTTCTTCAAGTGATGGTGGATGGTCTTGGGAGAGATGGAATGGTTCTTGACATCCTGAAGAGTCTTGGTAATCTGGACAGCATTTTCAACCTTTCCAGTACCAAAAAGTCAAATGGCATGTCACATATCAGTGGGGAAAATAATGAAAGGATGACCACCAGTGGCTTTGGGAAGATTGGGACAGTGTTTAGTGTGAATA
Organism: Boletus rubropictus; assembly: GCA_038092695.1. NCBI lineage: Eukaryota > Fungi > Basidiomycota > Agaricomycetes > Boletales > Boletaceae > Boletus > Boletus rubropictus. The sequence goes on from JBBPQW010000418.1 coordinate 18,944, forward strand.
TGACTGATGGTGAAGTTACTGAATCCAGTAGAAGCAGAGATCTGACAAGTTGTTTGACCCAATTCCAAAAAAGTAATAACTTGGTTGAGTTGATCAGTGGAAAGGGATTTCATGGTGAAAGAAGTGGTAAAAGTGATGGTGTTTGGCTGTGTTTACATCATGTTGGAGTGTTTATACATCACATGACTTAATGCTGACATAATATCCTATTGCAACATATGAATTTTATATTTCAATATAATAGCAACAGAACTATTCCAATGACATGAGTGACTTAAAAGGGATATATCTCCACTGGACCTGAATGAAATCACATGACTCAGGGACCAAAGTTGTAGCCAAGAGTATGTACTTTATTTGTTTCCACCAATGCTAAGTGAGATTCCCACATGTGTTTGCAATGTGCTTCATACACTGCATTAGGGTTAGTTATTGGAACAGTTTTGTTGCCCACTGTACATCCAGAATGTCACCCTTCAACCTCTCTTGAGGGATGAGCTCAAGGATATCCAAGTTAACATATGCTCATAGCATGAGATCAGCACTGTGATTTCTGAGAGAAAGGTATATCTAGTAATGTCACCTGAGTTTTCAAGGTTATACCCTACATCTCTGAAAGTGCACTCACCTGGTGGCCGCAGATTGTGCTCTGTGTCAAGTAATCCATTCCTAGGAGATCACTTGGTATGACCTCAAGGACTTGCTGCACATGCACATGTGGTCAGTAACCAGTGTTACACTGGGCATGGCACAATTGTAACAATTCCAGACCCTAGATACTCCGTAGTACTCATCCTTTCGCTTTCTCTCGCATATTCCATGCCTCCGTCGTCTAAGTGATGTCGTCGCATCGTCATACCTAGTATATAAGCTCTCGCTTACTGTATCTCTCGCATCTCCTAGTATATAAGCTCTTGCTTCCTGTATTCGTATCTCTCACGTTTGATATACTCATTCACTGCTTCGCTCTCTTCGAGTCGTGGTGGTCATCATTGAGCTGTGTCGTCACAACAATTTACTTGACCAAATATTAGATTGTATAGCGAGTCCCGCATAAATTCGTTCGGCAATCTCCCGAGCGGTTTTCCGTCGATCAAAAGTGATCCATCAAGTAAATTGAAGTGTACCACTTGCGAACACTGGTCAGCTGTTGGTGCGGTCCTGCACGACAACCAGCGTGAATTCGGATTCTGCAATGGGGTCCACTTCGAACCTGGACGGTAATGGGGCCAAACCCTCATCAGTAAAATGTACTTGGCCTTAGCTAACTTTTACCAAACTTTTATCAAAATTATGCCACTTAAACCAGAATTAAGTGGCACAAGTTTGGTAAAAGCTAGCTAAGACCACTTGCCAAGCCGCATAAGTGTGATTAAGTGCGGTTAAGTGCGGGCTAATGCCATGGATGATTTGCTGATGCTTCCAATCGCAAGGTCGATGCCCTGATCGTCGGGGTCAGCTTGGATAACATCCCTCACGGCACTTTCAAGAGCCAGAGAGACACGACGATCTCGGTCGAGGAGTAGCTGCGAATATACGGGAAGGCAAGAGACCTTGCTAGGCGTATGGTCGTGAATTAATACGGCGGAAGAAAGTAGAATCTCGATGTCTTCTGTCGAATAAAGGAGTGCTTGAGCCATCGTGGGGTCAAGGTCAAACGTACTTCGACAGACAGCGGCTGCATCTCGCAAGAACCCACGTAACTCTTCATCTCCAGATGCTTTTGCAAGCTTGGCCGATAGCTGCGACACCCAGCGGAATACCTTGCCACGTGCAGTGCGAAGAAGTCCAAGCGCTCTCTGTTTGACAGGTTCATCACAGCTGGACGCGAGTAGACGACGGGCT
>JBBPQW010000419.1:0-20774 GCA_038092695.1 Boletus rubropictus
ACGTTTTTTTTATCAATGCCTCCAGGTTTCTTTCAGATCCCTTGACTCATCGATGTCGTGGTTTTCATTGGGGCGCGTCGGTTATCCGAGTTCATTGTCGCCGGCCAGTGAATGAGGTAAACTTGAGATGTCATTGTACCACCGGCAGCATGTACAAGGACAGGACACACGGTCGAGGTGATCTGTCCTGAACATCTGTGGTGATCTACAATGCAAGCATCAGCAAAATCTGAACCGAGCGAGTGTAACGTAGACTTGTTCTCTAGAGTCCAGACGCTGAAAGATCCCGGAGACCATGCGTCGCCTGACTTTGAGTGCCGCCTCGACAGCGCGCGGAACCTCGCTGGGTTTGGTTCCGAGCATGTTGTCGTGGATCTACAAGGGCAATTGTTGAAAAAGCGAACATGACAAATCATTACGTACTCCGGGTGCATCGGACCGACTTTAGATAGGATCATCCTCCTCGCTCACATCAACGCGTCGTGGCAGGGCATCCAAGTTCCGGTGACTCGCTCATTCGTGCCGGTGCTTGCCACGTCGAACTTGGGGGAGAACCACAAAGTGACCGAATCATGGCCTGGATCTTGACTTTACCTTCTCTGGCCAGCACGCTGAGTGCTTTCTCTCACGACTATTAAACCAGCTGACCCGATTCGGTGACATTGCTATGCTTTCAGCAGTACTTCCGCCATTTGCCCAGGGATTTGTGTATCACGCGACGGTCCATCACGCACCCCGGTGGTTCCTGAACACTGCGTTCAGTCATCGGAAGTATCGCTTCTCGAAAACCTGTGCTCTAGATCCGCAATTCACATGTCTCTCGTTTGGTGTGGCTCACAGGACTTGTTACTGATACCCGATCGGTGATCTATCCTCGACACGAGGAATGGGTATGATACCCAAGTTCTGACTGGCGTATTGGATCCATTCGGCGGTCGCGAAACGTCTGGACCGCTCTGGTCACCACGACCATCACCCACATCCGTCCAAGCATGGCACGACGTGGATTTCTTTGTACCAAATGAACTCGGCTGTCCGGGCCTCCCTCTCTTTCATGAATTGAACCTGCCCAATGTAGGGATGTATGTTGTGGGAATATCTCTTTATTTGTGTTGAGTTCAATGAATACTATGCCCTACAGTATGTTCGTCAGTCACAACTGACTCGTCAGTTTCACAAACTGAGAATTCTACTCACCCTTTTCATTGTCCCCACATATATATCATCTAAATAGCATATTTTAGAGTACTATGAACTTGAATGAGCTCATTTGAAGCAAAATTGAGTGAGATCGTCGAAAGCTGAATGTCACTCTGAATCATCACCCCAGTGTCACCTGCCGACAAGTGCCGAAGCTGAGTTTGAAGTTTTCTGTTAGGGTGTCCCGACTCCTGCAGAGCAGTCACTGAGTCAGGGGATGGAGCTGCTTCACCTTTGCAGGTCGAATGGTCGACAGTGGCCGACACAGGGGTAAGCAATGGTCAACCTCTGACCCCACTTATGAGTTGCGGATATAGGCAGCTGTGCAAGGCCTTGCAAATGGTCTTTACAAATCAGTCTCTGCAGCAGCGAGAGCTGAGAATATGTGTCCTGATTACTACCACTTGCTCTAAGCTTAACTACTAACATTGTTTAGATATCCCACACCACTCTTAATGATTGCAGATTGGGCCATCACCAGTCCTGCAGTGAATCCAAAGTCAAGAGACAGCTTTTGACACCCATACAAGAAGATGCCTTAGTTGATTGGTGCAAAACTGGATTGTCAGCTGCCAACCCAACACACCCTGCAAAGCTTCATATGCAAGTCAAGGACCTCACAGGCTGACTGCCATCACAAAACTGGCATTGGTCATTCTTGAAATGGCACCAACGCCTCTCTGTTGCTCGCCCTCAAGGTCTTGACCCCAAGTGTGCACAAAACTTCAACTGAACCATGATCAGTGAATTTTTTGACATGCAGAAACAGCTAGAGGAATGGCATGGCAACATTCCACCACAACACCACTGGAATACAAATGAAAAGGGCACTCAAATAGAAGGGGGGAGGAAAAACCTTGGGATGAAATACATCTACACTAAGGGGGATGATCACTATCATATTCACAGTGACAATCTAGAACTTGTAACAATCCTTGAGTGTGTCAATGCTGCCAGTGACAAAATGCTTCTTGGTTTGTCCACATCACAGAACCAGCCCCTAACATCAGACACCTTGAAGGCAAGGCTGGCGGGTGAGTGATTTGATGAAATAATGACATGTTCACTCACAATAGTACCACCACCATCAGTGTGTCATTTTCACCATCTGGTTGGACAGATTGTGCAATTGCTGCTCATTGGCTCAATATCAGACCACACTCAGAAATGCTGAGATGGACTATGCGATGAGAATTCCAAACTTGAGTTATGTACATGGGGATTGACTACTTATATACTAACTACATGATTTAGGGCAGGCATAGGTCATAGGGTATGATATCATCATGATGTTATAATGGCGTCATTAATGGGCATAGGGTATGAAGACCTAGATCATGATAGAACTCTGTGGAAGGTCATGGAATGTTCTGGAACATTCTTGACAAGACAAGATTGTGGCTGTGCGATAAGATTAGATAAGCTTTTGAGCACTAGCCAAGCGAAATGATGTAGTGAATTTTCTCAGGTTCTGACACTCAAGCACCATTTTGTTCCTTATGCAGAGAAGCTTCGTGTTGATCCTAACATGCCAATCATTCTCACTCTTGATGGACATAATTCTCATGAGTCACCTGAATTCAAGGCCATTGTGTACAAGCATAGCAACATTGTTTATGCATTTCCCTCTAAGACAATGCACAAAATGCAGCCATTGGGTGTTGGTGTCTTTTTGAGTGTTCAGTGTGCATGGACAAAGCACTGCAATCAGTGTCTTGCAGAAGGTGTCGAGATTGACTATTACAACTTCATCCATGAATACATGTCTATTCTGTAGAAAAATATAGTGTAGTCACTAGTATTAGTAGACTAGTACATATCTGTAGAAAACTATAGTGTAGTCACTGAAGAAAAGACTACACTACCAGTGTATGAAATAAGGTATGCTTATGTAAGCTACTATGACTGAACCCATACAAGATGAGTTTTACAACACTCCCCCTCAAGGAGTATGGGGAGATATCAAGGAATGTACTATAGATAAATAAACAAAAGAGTGTAATACCTTTCATATTCCAATGAATTAATGTATTGGTTAATTGATGCAGCGTCTGTGAACAAGTGTTGACCTGTGGTGCACTATGGCTGCATTGCACTTGAGTGGTGTCCATATATGGAAAGTTGTGGCTCAGGTGCACTATGGCTGCACTCTCTGTGCATGCAATCTTGCTTGGTCATCTCTGGGACTGTTATCTTCACTCATCACTGGTTTGGGATACTCCCCTAGCATCTGGACTCCATTTACATCACATTTGATTGCTCCAATTCACCTGATAAGACCTCAAACATGGTAAGTTGATCTTCTCTATCTGGGTATGACTAACTCTTGTAGGGTGCAATTTGAGTCATTCTTGGCAATGTGGTGGGTTGGCAGGGTTCATGGGTCATTTAGCATGCTTATGGGGTGGATTGGGTGGCCCAGGTATGTTTATCACCTTGTGTTTGCACTTTCCATGCTAACTTGCCTTGTGGTCAGCTAGCACATCTGTTTTAACTCATTTCAAGTCATGGTATGCAGTGCTTGCTCTGCCATCCATCTGGCACCATCTCCTATCACTGTGGACACCATCTGCATCATTCTGGGATGATGTTTCATGCTTGACAGCTCTCGATGGCTGCAACTCGGCCTCCTCACCCAAATGGCCTTCTGGCCCTTTAACTTGGTGTGGTGCACTTGTTTCAACAAAGCGCTGTGTTCCACTGCTTACAGGATGTCCTGGAATGCTGTAAAGGGCACCTGGTACATGTGCTTTGCTGTCCAGCTCACTTGTCTCATCTCCAGCTCCCCTAGGTGAGTCCTTTTGATCTCTTTATTTTGAGCGTTCATGCTTGAGTACTGACATGTCTTGTAGGTTCTTGGCATGTTTCTTGGGTCCTCATCACTCTCTGATGGTCCTGGCACATCTGCTTCAAGTGTAGTGTCATGGCTTGCAGCATCATCCCACTTCCCCTTGAGCTTGATGCTTGGGACTTCGTCTTGTTCACAGTTCATTTGTGCTGATTGGTGGGTGATGGAGGTGGTTCTGGGGATGGTCTAGGTATGTCCGTGACCTCTGTTGAGGTGTGCTGACGATTTACTTTAGCTGTTGTCAATCACTTGTGTAACCTTAATGACCACTTCTTTGCCTCAATTGATGCTTTTCGGTGCATCCAGCTGGCCTCTCCTTCAACCTGTGCTTCCTTGTGCATGCCTCTAGCCTTTCTGTGGGCTGGGGTGCTCTCTCTTGACATCCTCAGCTCAACTGCTTTGACTCTTACCTCACCATCTTGCTCTAGTATGCTGTCTGGCTTGTCAGGCAGCTCTGTGAATTCATCTGGATGATGCTCGTTGTCACCCATTGTGTTCTCAGGGTCTTCTGATGGCTTGGACTCATCTTTGGCTTCGTCTGCTCCAGCATTGTCAATTAGTGACCAACTTGAAGGGATTGTTTATACTCTATAAACAAGGCTTATAGAGCATAAACAATTTCTTTATAAGATTAAGCAGCTATAAGAAAGGATTAAAATAGAGTATAGCTACAAAGTATCAGGAATTGATTGAATAGAAGCAAATAAGGTTTATAAAGCATAAATAATCTCTTAATAAGATTAATCAGCTATAAAAGAGAATTCAGGTAAAGTATAGTTACAAAGTATTAGAAATTAATTAGAAGCATATTTAGAAAGGTTTAGAATATATTTTAAGCAATAGTGTACCCTATTAATTATCAATATTTTATAAATACTGTTTTTTCAAAAGCTAAAAAGCTGTTATAATGACATTGATATTTTAACATAAGCATAATCCTATTGCCACTAGAACAAATCAAATAATTCTTAAATTATTTTGTAGCCAAGAGTAAGAACTATATTTCATCTCTTTCAAGCTAAGTAAAATTCCCACAAATAATTGCAATATATGAAGTACACTATATCAAGATTAAATATTACAACAGGTTTTCAATATATTTTACCATCTTCAAGTAATAATATTTATTTAAGAACAATATTAAAACTATAGTCAAATTTATCAAGTTTGCTTGTTTGCAACTATAATATTATTATACTAGATTATATCATTCATATGCTATTATAATATAGTCAAATTGAAAATGATATCCTAGTCTTTCTCTAATATAAATACTAATCCTATAGTATGAGTAAACAATGCATTTTATTGTATATTTTCAAATTTCTATACAAACCTTGCAAATTCAAACAATTATTCAATTGATATGCTTTTTTATACAAATGGCAATACTATAGTACAGTATATAGCCTTGAAAGCTATAAAAGATTATAATTTGACTTTTATTTAGATAACAACTAAAGGAAATTTTGATCAAAAATGTTATTATTTTTATGCACCAACTACTTCTTGTCAAATACTATCCATTAGCACTTGCATGAGATTGGTTTTATAACAAACTATGATATTATAATAGACTATAATAGTATTTTTTAGAATTATCAAAATCAATAGTACAGTATATAGCACTACAATGCTAGTATGATAGCATTTTTTTACTTTAGATAGTAATTATATTAATTAAACAAATAACATATTTGGATATTTAATACAAATTGTAAAATATGATATATAGGGGCTTATAGTTGCTAATATATGACTGTGGCTATATTATATGTATATATACAAATAGATGAATAAAGATAGGCCATATTTATAAATGTATTCAGATGAAAATAAGGCATATGACTATATTATATATGCACATACAAATGGATGGATAATAGTAGTGAGCCATATTAATAAATAGGTGAAAGTAGATATGAGTTGGTTTTATACATATTTATTAAGGTCACAGCTGCCTTGTTATTATTGTGACTAATATGTCACATGACTATGTTGTTATAGTTACAGCTGTCTTGTTATAATTGTAATTACCTCATTATTATAGCTATTATTACAATTTATTCATATTTCTTTTCACTTTCACTATTTATTATTCTCATGGGATGTACAACAGCTTTTTTTTCATGATCATGTTTTATTCTTTCAAATTCCTTTACATTCTATCATATGATATTTATTCAGCCAATGGCTATTCTCTCTTATATTGTATAATTCCCCTTTTTTTAATATTATTGGTCCATGCATACTGTATATCTAGCTTTTATATAAATTCAAGTAGTTCTATAATGTACTCCAGACTAGATCTACTTGGCAATACCTTTTCTGCCTTGTTTTTTGTGACCCAAATGGAACAATTGCTAGTTTTATCAGAACACCAGATAAATCATCTTTAACTAGAGATTAGGCCAACTATATTGCCTAGAACTCAGAACTGCAAATAACAAGGCTTTATTTGAGTTTATGCTTACTCTTATCTGCATCAAGCATAACAAAAAATCTAGTCTTTTTTTTATTAGCCATTATTGCTAATTCATCACCATTTCATTTCAAAAGAAAATATATTTCTTTTTACCCTTAAAAGGTGAAAAAAAATCCACCTCTTCTATTTTCTAATGCCAATTTCCCTCATTTGATCCCCAATACTGTTACACTTGGCCTAGGTAGGAACAAGCATAGACTTGGATAAGCCTTATTGTTCTTTAAATGGTTCTTCTAGATAATATTGTTAGCTCAACCTTTTATTAGGAAGAGGATTTATCTGGTGTTCTAATGAGAATAGACAATTGCTTTACTTGAGTCATGAAGAACAAGGCAAACTAGGGTAATTTCCAAGTAGATCTAGTCTGAAGTACATTGGTATGTCCTTAGAGTTTATATATTATATAAGAGTGCACAAAGATCAAGTAGAAAAAGAAAATAGGAATATTGTACAATATGAGAAAGAAAGGCCATTGGCTGAATAAAAGTCATATGATAGAATATGAAAGAATGTCATGGAAGAAAACATGATTGTAAGAAATATAACTGTTATATAACCCATGAAAGTGGTAAATAGTAAAAGAAAAAGAAAAAGAAAAAAATTGTAATATTACTCTTCATTTATGACCAAAGATTGCCTAAACTTTGGACTACAAATCAATATAACATTTTGTAGGGGAGCTGGTGATATTTGCATATCCTATATCATCAATGATGTTGTCACCTGGTCAGATTTGATAATAACTAGGGCAGTGGGGTAAGGAGAAGAATGACAATAATAGAAAAAATAAGAGGAATGCCTAAAGGAAGAACTAGAAGAGTATGTGGAATGTCATCATAGTGGGCAAGAATGCTACAGGTGGCCTGGTACTGTTCTTAAGCAAATGGGACAATGGTATAGATCATACTGAATACAAAGATGTCCAAGTCTATGGCAAATAAAACAGGCATCAGGATAGTAGGGATCAAAAGAGAAAAGTGGTGCCTGAGAAATTGCTTTGGTGCATTCTTGATTGGTGTACTCTTATTTTAAGTGATTTAGTGTAGTAGCTTCATCTTTGGATAGAATGAGAGTGGATATGTCATTTGGGCTAATTCAGGCATGTAAAATAATGGTATGGTTGGTTATAGGAGATCAACAGGCTGGTTTAGGGATGGAGAGAGGAGAAGGAGAGAAAAGGTGGTTAGTCAAGGCAGGTTGACAGTGAGCTTCAATATTCTGGACAAGGTCAGTTACAGTGGCTCAAATAAGTGTTTCAATGTTGGGCCATTTTGGAAAGACTTGATATTTGCAAGAGAACCAAAATGTATCAGCTCTAACCCTTGCAAGGTCATAAATAGCCCTAATTCATACCCTAAAGATGAGCTCTTAGTCATGTGATTTGGTTGCCATGGGACTGAGATATAACAATCTCAAAATGACATGTCATTGGGACACTTATTTGAATAACATTTCTATTTTGTAATTTTAGTACTTTGTATGCCTTTCCTTTATCTTTATTACTGCCTCTAGTCTTCTGGGCATGCTTTCTATTAATATTTGACATTCCTTAACCTCTATCTTGCCCCATTTCACATCAATCTTTTTCCAAAGTTTCCAAATCCCTCTTGGTAGTGTTGCATAGCTATTGAGCTTCTTTTTAAGGATTTACCAGAGATGTTATATTGACTTGAAGAAATCCAAAGGCTGAAAGCTTCTTAACAAGGCAACTGCTAACTTTCTAAGCAGTCCTTAGTCATAAAGGATTTCCAATGAACCAGAAATTCCTTATCAAATGGAAAGAATATCCATTGGCTGATAACTCATGGAAATCCAAAAAGTTCCTAGATAACACACCCAACCTCCTGAAAGCCTATAAAAAGGCTTATCCTTTAACATTGTCCCCATCCTCTCATCTACCACCATCTCACAAAAACAATAAACATTATTAATGATGACTTCCCCTCACATCCAGTTCATCCATCATCTCCGAAACCCCTTGCATGAAGACACCCTCAAAGATGACCTTGTTGCTCCTATGCTAAACCCTCACAATGTCTACACAATTTCACATGTTCTTGACACTAATTCCCCCCTTGATATCTTACACTGTTGCTTTCTTCAGAATCATTGTATTGCTCTCTGTTTAGCCCACATCCTTGCCAGGATGCCTTGTCCCACCTCTTTATTACAAAAAGATCTCATCAATACTTGTTGCAATGCAGTCCAGATTGGCACCCATGCTCAGATGGAGATTGATTGAGAGTTAGCTTTTATTTGGCTTCAAACAACTTGGGATGAAAAAGCTCCTTGTAACAATCACAATAAGGGCATTATTAGAGGGTCATATCTTCTCTCCACCACTCCCAGTCCCACCTCCACAATCACCTTCCCCATCTGTCCATATTCCAAACTATCATGGCTGCCTCTCCTGACAAAGCAACCACTCCCATTCTTACTGAAAAAAAATCCACTTTTCTCGACCTCATGGAAAGCAACACACAAAACAAGAACAACAACACACTATAGACCAGGCCCCCTTACCATCCTCTCATCCCTGATACTCCAAGTTCTATTTCATCTGTCACTGACTTGGACATCTTCATGTCAATTGCAAAGAGTATTAGTGCCCTATTTATCTACATACTGCCCCAGGCCATTCCCAGGTATCTTGCTCTCTCCATTATCATATCCCCCAATCTGCCTAGTCTTCTTCTTCCTCTTCTTGCTGATCTTCTGGATCATCCTATTGGTGTTGTGCCTCTCCCTACCCCCCACCCATCTTCAAATCAGATAGCAATGATGTTGGCTATGCTAATATCACCAGCTCCCTAGCAGGGGGGTATATCAACTTGTAATGGACATTTTTGGTGACCTTTTATGCTAAACAGAGAGTGATGTTATGATTCTCTTTTTCTTTTTATTTAGTGTCTATCTCACATTGTATAAACACTTATTTCTCTTTCATTCTCACAATCACATTTTTTCCTTCAGGTTCTATAATGTTCTATGGTACAACTCTTATTCAGCCAATGGCCATTCTCCCTTGTTGTTATAAACCCCTATTTCCTTACCTCACTTTTCACTTTCAATTTCCCTTTTCAAAGTCATGTTGACCAGTGCACATGATCGTGGGAGCATGCATATGACCCAGGTCTAGATCGCTCTAGACTATGACATCATGCCTCATGGTTTACATGCCTATTTAATCTCCATCGCTTCTCTTCCATTCCACACTGCCTTCGTGAGAACACTATATACTTGTATAGTAATTAGTCACATGCACTGCTTGGTCTGTGTGCATCCTTGTACAATATATAAAGGCTCGTGCTCATCGCTGGCATCCCCAGCTTTGACCACTTGTCATTAGGGTTAAAACCTTCTGATTGGTGTGCTTTAGCTCTCTTCTGTTCTGTTCTCCTCTTTTCTATCCTCACCAGTAGCTGGTGTACGCTGCAATGGGCTCAGCTAGTGGTGTGTTCGCAAGAGCATAACACTTGGTCAAAGCTTGATACACTACCTGGGTCCCAGGGTCAAGGGAACGAGAGTTGATAGCCACTTGACGGTTATACGAGAGTCACCTTGTGAACGGGACTTTTCACCGCCCAGAGAATAGGGCCTTGTACTGGGAGTTTCCAGTTTGCGTTTCATTGTCCCCTGATGCCTTTAGGGGAGCCCCTAGGAAGGGCACATTTTGTATTGCTAGTTAGAAACTTCCACCTCGCCCCTTTGGGTTGATAGCCGCGCTCGGGTCGTGCCGAGTTTGTGAAGGCTGACAAGTAACCTCTCGTGGAAGTTGCTTGGCTGAGGCTATATCGTTGTGTTAGTCCCCTGCGACCAGGGAGGTAGAGCGTCATTAAATAGCTCTAAATAGTTATATGTGTAGTACTTCTTTGGTACACGGACAGCCGAAGAAGATTTGTTACCCCTCGTTTTGACGCAGACGATATTACCTGTGGTCGAAAAAATATTTTTTACGCTCCTTCGTTTGCCGAATCCCCAGAGCACACTTGGAAAATAGTGGGCAGTAAGGACTAGGATCCGAAGTGGAGCCTGCCGAAGAAACCCTCGAAGATTCCTTTTCCTGACTAAAACTTTCCCCCACCTCTCCAATCCGCACTAAGATGGCCTCAGAGGCCGAAGACCTCAAGCAGTTACTTGCTGCTTTTTTACAAGACCAAAAGAGGGATAGCGCCTCTATTACCAAGAAAGTCGCGGACCCAGGAGACTGGGAAGGCGAGAGATCCAAGTTTAGAAACTGGATCGCCAATGTAAAAGTCTGGGTCTCGCTTCAGAAGTGGGACTCGGATAAGCTGAGGACTGTGGCGGTCCTCTCCCAGATGAAGGTAAAAGCCGCTGCTTATGCTAGACTCTGGCTAGAGGAGTATTGTGGTGATGAAGAAGAGCTCACCATGCAAGGAGAACACCACAGAGATAACACCTGGCCAGACTGGCGCTTTCTCCAAAGCGATATCAGAGAACACTTCCAGATAGATGTTCTCGCACACAAGAGTTTGAGGACTCTACAAAACCTCAAGCAGAACAACGTTGCGGTCGATGCTTTTCTGCAAAGGTTCAATGTATTGTCGAGAGAGGCCAACGTGGAAGAGAACCATGCTATAAATCTCCTAAAGATGGGAGTGGACCCCCGTATATATTTACAGGTCCATATGAACGCTCCAGCCGAAGAAGAAAGGTTGCAGAGCTTGATGGCTGCCTACAGGAGAGTAGGACGAGCCTTTGAAAGTGCCGCAATAGAACGCAGTATGAATTTTGGCCATGGCGGCCAACAGCCACAACAAGGAAGGTTCTGGCAGCCATGGATTGCAGGACCCTGGGGACAGCCCCCCCAGTTTACTCAAATGGACATCCAACCGGGCAGAGGAGCCCCCATGTCTGTCGATGCAGTAAAGACCGCTCCAGACACTAGGACATGTTATGGCTGTGGGAAGCCGGGACACATCAAGTGGGACTGCCCCCTTAATCCCAACTGGAGGCTGCAACCTCCACAAGGACAAGCCCGACCCAAGGCTCAAAACAGGGCTATCGGCACATGGGTCCTAAATGAGGATACAGGGACCTATGAGCAAGTATGGGAGTTGCAATCTCCCGAGGTAAAAGCTGCACAAGTACAGGTGCCGCCTAGCACCTCCTCAAAATAGGCATATATGGGAGATGAGGCTCGGGCCTATTGGCTCGATGTTTTTACGGCCAAGGTGAAAGCTAAGGTGGCCGAGTCTTTAAAAGGAAGCAGTCCCTGAACAGTAGGGTGTTCAGTGGACAAGGACCTATTATTAAAAAAGGAGAAAAAAGCAGAAAAGAAATAAAAGAAAAAATTGTTTATGATTGGCTTCTGGGCTATGATAGTCAGCTCAGAAATATTTATCAAGTACTATCACATGTAAAATTGGACTGTAGTTCTCCTACAGTGAGTTGTACTAGTACCTCTAGTAGCAGTATCGGTAGATGTTCCAAGGCAACCAGTAAGTCTCTAAGGACAAGTAAAAGCTCAACTGGGACACCCTTGGGAAAGGCTTCTGCATGTGGTCTCACGAGCGAAAGCTCTGTAGGCCAGCCAGAGAAGGATACTTCTTCCGGGGAAACCCAGCCCCCCTTGGTGAGAACGGAAGAGCTGGTGACAGAGCCACTCCAGGAGATGGAAACCGAAGAGCTGACACTATGCTGTGAAAAGGACTTTCCCGTATGTACCATTAGTTTGGCACTTATATATTTAATATCAGGTGGTTCAAAGTCCGAAAGGGGGTCTCCATCACGGAGCTCGGCGCCGGACTCAAACAATAGCATGCTTAATTCCCTGTTGGACTATACATTTTTTTCCTCATTATTTACTAACAAAATCCCTACAGAAAAAAGTTCGTTGATGTTATGAACCCTTATTTCTTCATCTAACTTTTCACTCCCAACTTCTCTTTTCAAAGTCATGTGACTAGTGCACGTGATTGTGGGAGCATGCACATGACCCAGGTTTAGACTGGTCTAAACTATGACATCATGCCTCATGGTTTACGCACCCATTTAATCTCCGTTACTTCTCTTCCATTCTACACTGCCTCCATGAGAACACTATGTACTTGTATAGTAATTAGTCACACGCACTGCTTGGTCTGTGTGCACTCTTGTACAATATATAAAGGCTTGTGTTCATCGCTGGCATCCCCAGCTTTGACCACTTGTCATTAGGGTTAAAACCTTCTGATTGGTGTGCTTCAGCTCCTTCTTGTTCCTTTCTCCTCTTTTCTATCCTCACCAGTAGTTGGTGTACGCTGCAATGGGCTTGGCTAGTGGTGTGTTCGCAAGAGCATAACAGTTGACGTGTGCAGGGGATTTCTCTCCCCTTGTAGCCATCACCTACCAGAGTAAAGAGCAATGGAGAACAAGAACTCTACGAGCCTTGCTAGACTCTGGAGCAGTGAACACATTCATTGACAAAAAATATTGTGACAGTCATGACATTAAATTAATGCCTTTAGAAAGACCTGTGACTGTTTTCAATGCTGACGGCTCTCAAGGAGCAGCGGGCAAGATACAGCACAAGGTAAAACTATTCATTTCAATTCACGGACATTACGAAGTGATAGAAGCATTTGTGATCTCTTTAGGGTCACATGTTATGATGATCGGGTATGATTGGCTTAGTCGCCACAACCCCATGATAGATTGGGTCAAAAAGACCATCTCCTATGGGCACTGCACAGAACAGTGCCACCTTATTAAAAGTACTGTCAAACAGCAATTTGTAGATGTACATAGTATAGAACCAGAAGTCGCAGGAAAAGTACCTAAAGTGTACCACGACTTCCTAGACCGGTTCTCGGAAGAAGAATCTGCACGGATGCCGATAAGGAAACCTTGGGATCATGCAATCAGTCTTAAACCCAACTTTGTTCCTAAGAAGGGTAGAGTTATTCCTATGTCAGATATGGAAAATGAAGAAATCCATAACTTTATTGATAAAGAGTTGAAAAAAGGATACATTAGGCCTAGTAAGTCGCTTCAAATGGCGCCGGTCTTCTTGATCCCTAAAAAAGATGGAAAAAAGAGGTTCGTCATGGACTATAGATATTTAAACGATGGAATGGTCAAAAACGCCTATCCATTACCCCTTATCTCGCAGTTGATTGATTGGCTTAAAGGTGCCGATATTTTCACAGCGATGGATCTTAGATGGGGATTTAATAATATTCAAATCAAAGAAGGCGACGAATGGAAAGCGGCGTTTGTAATGCCCATCAGAGCCTATGAACTGACCGTTATGTACTTCGGTCTCATGAACTCACCCCCTACTTTTCAGGGAATGATGAACAACATCTTTAATGACATGTATGCCTTTGTTATTATTTATATGGACGACATTATGGTCTTCTCTAAGGGTAAAACCAAGGAGCAACACGAAGACCTGGTTAAGGAAGTTCTCTTGCGTTTATGTGAGAATGATTTATTCGTCAAACCAGAAAAATGTATTTTCTCAGCTGACAAAGTAGACTTTCTAGGTATGGTAGTTTCTAAAGACGGCATCCAAATGCAGGGCAAAAAGATGGCTGCCATTGAAGATTGGCTGGAACCAACATGCTTGAAACAGGTACAAGCATTTTTAGGTCTATGTAATTATTATAGGAAGTTCATTGAGGGCTTTGCCGATATTGCCCACCCTCTAAACAACTTAATGAAAAAGGACACCCCTTTCCAATGGGGTATAGAGGAAAAGGTGGCCTTCAGGGCCTTAAAAAAGAAGTTTACAGAAGCCCCACTCCTCGCTTACCCAGATAGCTCGAGAAGAATGTGGGTAGAAACAAATGCCTCGGATATTGCCACTGGTGGAGTATTATGGCAAGAATGTCCAGATATGGTATGAAGGCCTTGTACCTTCCTTTCTCATTCTTTTAACTCCGCAGAGCGGAACTATCCTATTTATAATAAAGAACTTTTAGCAGTAGTTCGCGCCTTAGAAGAATGGTGCCATTATTTGATAGGACATACAGAATTCGAGATCTGGACAGATCACAAGAATCTCGAGTATTGGAAGAAGCTGCAAACGCTGTCTGGGAGACAAGTAAGATGGCACGCCTTCCTCCAAGAATTCAACTACATTTTCATTTATAAGCTCGGATTTCAAAACTGGGCTGATGCCTTATCTCGACGACCAGATCATGGAGATGCAGTCTTAGACCTCAATAAGGACGTTGTTGTATTACCAGAAAAGTTATTTGTCAAGAACGTTTCTCTTTCATCTCCTTTTCAAGAAAAACTTAAAAAAGAATCAGAAAAAATAAAAGATACTTTTATACCAGGATATTCATACAATAGTTCTTCTTCATTATTCATCAAAGATAACGAGCAAAAGGTCTTTGTACCTGAGGAGCTCCACATCGAACTTTTAGGATTATGCCATGATGAACCCATTTCAGATCATGCTGGACAATATCGTACTTATCAGCAGGTCGCCAAGTTCTTTTCTTGGCCTGCTATGAAAAAAAATATTATTAAATATCTGGAACACTGCCATGGGTGCACCCTCACGAAGGGTAAGCAAAAAGCACCAGCAGGTAAAATATTACCTCTCCCAATAGCCAAAAGGCCATGGAAAAATATTTCTATAGACTTTGTTACCGGACTTCCTCTCTCCAACGGCTTTGATGCCGTTTGTACTATAGTAGATCGTTTTTCTAAGGAAGTTGTCTATGTGCTGTGCACAAAAAACACTTCCTCTATGGACTTAGCTAAGATATTTAGGGACAATGTTTGGTGTATCCACGGCCTCCCCTCGACAGTAGTATCAGACCATGGACCCCAGTTTATCTCTGAGTTCACTTCGGACCTGTGCAAACTTGTTGGGATTTCACAGAAGATCTCTACAGCTTACCACCCGCAAATGGACGGGCAAACCGAGTGGTTGAATCACAAAATGGAGCAGTACTTATGTGTCGAAGAAGCAGGAGCTCTGGAGTGAGTGGATCAAGCTAGCGCAATTCCACCACAATTCCTTACTCACGACCACCATAGGAAATACTCCTTTCGCAGTGACTTGTAATTATCACCCTCGACTCGGTTTCAAAGGATCTTCCTCTTCCCTCGCAGAACACTTCCACCAGCAAGCTGGTGTTGCACATGAAGAAGTTAGAATGTTGCTTGAGCATGCTCACGATCAGATGATATCGCAGTCAGACAATAGACGGTCCAATGCGCCCGCTTATAAATTAAACGATAAAGTTTGGTTGTCTATGGAAAACTTAAAGTTACCGTACACCACATGCAAACTCACCCAGAAGTGGATTGGACCTTATTCTGTTATTCGAGTTCTTCCTAACACAATTGAATTGCGTCTTCCTTCCTCCATTCGAATTCACCCAGTTGTGAATATTTCTCGTGTCAAACTCTATCACGACACATTACCAGGGCAACCTGTCTCTCGCCCAGATGCATTCGAGGTGTCTGACGAAGGTCACAAGGAATACAAAGTGGACTCAGTTGTTTCTTCTAGGATGAACAAACAGAAACTTGAGTATTTGATTCATTGGTGCAGTTACAATGAAGCAGATTGAACATGGGAACCGGCGGAGAACTTAGCACATGCACAGGATGCAGTTCAGCAGTACCACCATGCCCACCTATCCGCCCCTCAGCCTCTTTGCAGACTTTCCACAGCCGAATTTACTTTGTTATTTAACATCTTTGGCCCCGAAGCGGGTACTGGTTTCACGGCGACTCGTCTGGAATACAAGTCTTCAGGGGGGGTAGTGTTATAAACCCCTATTTCCTTACCTCACTTTTCACTTTCAATTTCCCTTTTCAAAGTCATGTGACCAGTGCACATGATCGTGGGAGCATGCACATGACCCAGGTCTAGATCACTCTAGACTATGACATCATGCCTCATGGTTTACATGCCTATTTAATCTTCATCGCTTCTCTTCCATTCCACACTGCCTCCGTGAGAACACTATATACTTGTATAGTAATTAGTCACATGCACTGCTTGGTCTGTGTGCATCCTTGTACAATATATAAAGGCTCATGCTCATCGCTGGCATCCCCAGCTTTGACCACTTGTCATTAGGGTTAAAACCTTCTGATTGGTGTGCTTCAGCTCTCTTCTGTTCTATTCTCCTCTTTTCTATCCTCACCAGTAGCTGGTGTATGCTGCAACGGGCTCGGCTAGTGGTGTGTTCGCAAGAGCATAACACTTGTATTGTATTAATTGTATATTTTCTTCTATAGCTTGGTCTATGCTTGGTTTTCCTCATTATATAAATCTCACACATATGTACAGTAAACAGTAGACTAGATCTACTTGGTCTTCCTTTGCAAACTCCTTGTCCAACTCTCAGTGTCAATTCAACTAGTACTCAACAAACCCTCTATGAGGTTAGGCCATGCAATTACACATAGAACAATCTAGAAGAACCAACAAGGACTTATCCAAGTCTATGCTTATACCCACCTGGTCCAAGCATAATACCACACTTGTACTGTATAATCTTGAACTACTCAGCATTTTCATATAGTATCTTTACCTTAGTGACTACTAAGAGTATTCTATACTTGTCAAATCAGAAACTTGGATGCCCTTCAAAATCACACTATATTACAATATTAAAGGTTATGGAGTTTCAGACAGACAAGCACATCCAGGCACCTTTCAGAAGCATAACCTTATTCATATAATTATTTCATATCACCCTTCTAAATTTGCTTCTTGTTTCTGTGTGCTTTTTTTACAAAAGTTGTGCATACAATTGACTCTCTCCTAATGCATACCCCACATAACCCATACTCCCTTATAACACATAGCTTTTTCAGTTTCCCAAGTCTGTTTGCAGGCCATAACCCATGACTCTTTCCTAACACATAACCCATAGCAGATCTTGACACTCAAAACCCATACATATTTTTACATACTGGAAATAAGTTACCAGATAGAGTTAAATTTCTTGTTTTTCTCATCCAAATCTGGCAAGAGCAAACTGAAATGCCAACTCACTCTTATGAAACCCATTGACACTCTTAAAAAGGGCTTATCAAGGCTTCATAATCAAGTACAAAAACATAAGGCAAGATTTACTGCCACATTAAGGGCTAATAGCTCAATATCAGAGAGTGATCAAAAGTGGCTTGATAATGAGGTAAACTTGATAGATAAAGAGCAGGTAGTTGAGGCCTTGGATGATACATCTGATTATGAGCATGGCCTTCAAAGGCTAGGCTCAAAGGACAAGATAATTATACAACAGCTGCAAAAGGTGGCAGAAGGTGGCAGACAAAGTGATATGCCATCGAAAAAGCAAAATTGTCGGCTTATCTTTTATGCTCAGTGTACTGTGTAGAGAGTCTAGTTTCTCTTAGGTCCTGATACAGTACCCACAGACAGATCCTCTATGGCTAGCATGAGAGATAAGCCCCCTCTTATATTCAAGAAAAAGGAGAATGCAACATTGGAACAACAGATTGAAGGAATGGATTGGTATCATGCCAATGGCAAGAACCTGATGAAAACAGCAAAGAATTTTAATCCAATCTATCCAAACCTCCAATTGAAGCAGCTGAGGATATCCACATGGCTTAGGGATGAATCAAAGTGGCAAGCAAAGTATGAGTCCAGTGCAGCCTTATTCTACTTATGCAAATGAGTTCACCAAATCTAGCATCCAGGGGTGACAGAGATGTTGGACCTCTGGATGTTCAAAGCAATGGCAAATGACATGCTTCTCACCAGTGAAGTCCTTCAACAAAAATGGAAATCATTTGCCAACCTTGCTGGCATTCCTGACAACAAGTGCCTCAATTTCAGTAAGGGGTGACTAAGCTGGTTCAAAGAACAGACTAGGCTCAATGGTGTGAAGTAGCATGATGAGGCTGCATCTATTGTCACAGATACTATTGAGAAAGAGTAAATATGACTTCAGGATCTTCTTGAAAACTGGAATATGAGCTGTGTAATATCTTTAATGCAGACAAGACAGAATTGTTTTTTGCATGAGTTTCCCTTACTTTACTGTCTATTTCAGGCAAGTTGTCACTGTGGGAAATTTGTGAAGAAAAACATGCCCCACCTTCAGCCATCAATAGTGTCTTAGCAAGTGCATAGAATCCATTAGAGATGGTGTCATTCGACTTATATGGAGTAGTGGATCATTTTACAAACAGACCAAGGATGATATAGTAACTTTTTGAAATTCAGGACTCTGAGACTGGAGGGATTCAATTCTAGGAAGATATTGAAGGACTCTTACACTATAAAATCATAAACCAAAGTATACTGAGTATGAAAATTATATCTAAGGTACAACCTAAGATTCACTAGGAAAAATGGACTGTTCCAAGTGTACAGCCTGCATGTCAGCTTCTACCTGTTGGAAAATGAAAACTGCTGTTCCACACCCAATTCCCAACCACTTCTGTAGCTTCTTAACAGAAACAAACTCATGTGAAAGCTGGGAAATGTCAATAAATCCCATCTCCTCCAGAATAGGTCCAAAATTGGCATATTTGATACCATGCAGATTCCTTGTAATACATTTCTCAAGAAAGTTGAACCATGGGACAATTTCAGGGATAGGGACAGCAGGTCTAATGGAAGTTGGTGCCACTGAGTGGTCAGATAAAACTGCAGTACCATAAGAGGTTGGCAGGAAAGCAGTCAGAGGTCCAAGTTGGGAGGCCATTAGCTGAGGAGATATTGGATATTGTGGTGGCACAACAGCCATTTGTGGAGGATAGAGCATTCTGTTTCCTCCCTGGTGACCTTGGCCAGATACAGGCCAGAGTGGCATGACAATTTGAGTCACTGGATTCATAGGAGCAGATAGATATACATATGGCCCAGAACCAGTCTAGTCAGCATTGAAGCCACTGTGGCCAGTCATATTCCATGTGTGTGGCTGTGCAGTCTGAGTAGCAACACTAGTAGGCTTCCTGTTAATAGTCGCTTTCTCTTTCATCTGAGTCATGTAGTATTAAAATGAGTTCAGATGAATAAAGACCTTATAAACTCATAATCTGAAGTGCCCAAAATGCAATGTTATTGTGACTCAAAGGATAGCAGACATTGCTTCCAGCAGGGCTGAAGAAATATACAGATTGATCAGATCCCTTTGAGTATATATCACACTTTCACCATTGCTGAAGTGCATTGATGAGCTTCTCTTGCTCATCCACTCCATCCAGTTCACCTGTTGATGGTATTGGCTTCTGTTTTGATGCTGATATAGCCTTCATATTCTGGGGAAAATGTAACTGTGAGTAATATCTATGAGAGGATTGATGTCTACTATTTTATTATGGTTCCTGGCCTGCATGAACACAGTGGTAGCTGGTTCTATGGCATCCTCAGATGCTGCATCATCAAGGTAAATGGTCACAGGCTTCATTGATCAGGTTGAAAGCTTTCCATTAGCAAGGCAGGGTGGAACAATGAGTGGTCTCATCATATCTATAAGCATGTCAAGCTTTTCATCTGTCTGTATAGTAGTAAATGGCATTGTTCTCTTGCAGTTAAGTCGATACTGGTCCTTTACAAGCCCTAGGTACTATCCAAATTTCTCAGCAATGGTAATGTGAAGCTTATTGAACATAATATCAGATATAATGTAAAACAGTATATTCAATATTTTTTATCCTTGAGTTCAAAGCACTGCACATGGAATCTTGAAAACTGAAAGGGATCAGTGCATATATTGAATATATATGAATATCCCATATCACATGTCACTAGGTTATACAAGTTAGAAGGCTTTGATATGGTCTTTACCTTGCCAGTGGACTTGGCCAGCAGTAGTTTGGCAAGGCTTGCTTTGGTTCCAGCCCTGAATAGATATGTCATAGAGGCTCACTCATGTCCTCCTCTACTTTGTCAGGTTCAAGACCAGATTCGTCTTCCTCACCCATAGTTATAGTGTCCAAGTCAAATTCCTCTGACTGTGCATCATATTTGTTAGCCTCTACATCAGAATTTGTGATATAATGACCTGTGAGAACATCAAGAAAACTGTCTGGGTCAATGAACAGGGAATTGTTGAGCTCAGGAATGAACTGAAGACTTCCTGCTGGCAGTCTATGTGTGCCACTTTCTACAGGTTCTTGCAAATGTGGCCAACATTGCCATTTGATATGAGGGACTGTACAGTGGCTCAAATAAGTGTCCCAATGTTGGGCCATTTTGGAAAGACTTGACATTTGCAAAAGAACCAAAATATATCAGCTCTGACCCTTGCAGGGTCATTAATAGCCCTAACTCCTACCCTGAAA
>JBBPQW010000420.1:0-20743 GCA_038092695.1 Boletus rubropictus
AGCCGGTTATACCGGCTAACCGGACCGGAACGTCGGTCTTGGAAACTGGGACCGACCCAATTACAGACCGAGCCGCTCAAAGCCGAAACTGGCTCTCAGTTAGCCGAGCCGCGGCAACACTAGACGTGCCCATCGTCTTGGTGATCTGTTCGTTTGTGGTACTGGAGGCAAAGAGCACAGCCATTTCGCTTGAAGAAAGCGTTGTGGTTGCCTCATATATGCTGGTCTCAGGTACCAGGGTTTCAGGGGTATAGGAATCAGTGCATGACAGCGCTGTTGTGAAGGATTTGCCAGATGATGTTGACTCTTTATCATTGGTGTCGGAGGGTGTAGTGCTAACTGGCGCTAAGGTGTTTGAGGAGAGGGGGATGTCCTCATCCTCTTCATTATTGTCCCAAGTGTCATGGGTGATGGGTGTGCAGGCTTCTTTGTGAGCATGCCTGTGAGAGCGCTGAGAATCGGGATTTTGGTACCTAAATACCGCAGCGTCAATGGAGGTTTCATCCATTGTAGAGTGGAGGCAAGATGTAACCCTTTGGCCAGAGGAGAGGATACAGATAACCATTTTGTTTTAGCAGTGGGTTAGACTGCTGAGTCGAAGCTATGGATGGGGGTCACTATATCCGAGCACCTAAGGTTCTCACTGAGTGTGACTTCCAAAGGCTCATGATTGAAAGTGGGAAAGGGATTAGGGGAGAAACTCGACTTTGTTGACGGTCTCTGATTGTTCTTTTCACCACTTGCGGGTAGAAGGCATCCGCGGAAGATAGTTCTTATAGACCAGAACTAACAAGACTTGGTAGACGGGTTAAAGCCTGGTGAAGAACAAACTTGTAGCATGAGTTTTGACGGCAAGTCTGCCCAAGGGCTTGCAACGGGGGGACCAGATATTTCATCTATCCCTAAACACCTCAGCAGCCCTAGCATGGGTAAGGAGCAGGCAATGCCAGTGTCTGCTCAATTAACCCAGAGTGAGGGTGTAACTACACAATAATGGATGTAATCCGCTGAATGTCAAGTGTTCAGACACTGACCGCTGTACATGATGGTCGATGCAAGCACGTTACCTGAAAAGGGACAGTGCTTGGAATGTGGGATAGCTTTGTGCAGAGAGCACTAGGCCAGGTTGTGGGGAGAAGAGGAAGGACTTAAGACAGTGAGCCTAACAGCTAAGAGAAGACTATCTTCTGTTGAAGGAACAAGAATAGGTGGAGCTTGATGGGTTGGGTGTGGCACTTGACAGCACCAAGGAAAAGGAACTAGCCATGCTTGAAAGAAGCAGACTAGATGAGAGTGGCAACTTGAAAGGGCGGATGCAAAGTGCAACCATTGTGCTCTAGACTTGTGTGTGGGCTCAACCAGCACTCAAAGTGATAATGTGAAAAGTCAAAGTGATAAGCTGGTCGCTGTGAAGAACAATGAGCAGGAGAGAAAAGGAGACATTTGGAATTATATCAGGATCATGCCTCAAAGTGAAGCAGCCTAAATCAATGAATTCCAAACGTGAGGAAAAGAGATACAAGATACACTACTGGCTACTTATATACTACATGACTATGCGCACAGACCAGCTTAGGGCTGGCATGGAATGTACTAGAACATTCTGATAAGATCGTGGCTGTGTGATAAGATAAGATAAGATAAGAGTGAGATAATATTGTATGGTACAAGTAGAAGGAAAGGAAAATGATGGTTCTGACATACAGAGCTGTACAAAGGGGGACCTATCTGTAACACTATAACAAACTGTAGTTTACTACACAGTCTTGTACAGTTATCCAAATGTAATTTTCATTGGTGTTCCACAGCTGTTAAACCACCATACATTTACCCTCTATTACCTAATCACTTTGCTTTCCCTACCAGCACTTGATAATCTATTGGTTTGACTCAACACAAAACAGAAAAAGATGTGATGCTCTGCAAAGCGGATATATTACACATGCCTTGCGAAATAAAAAGCCATCCTTATTACGCTGATTAATGGATATCGACGTGTTGCTTGGGAATCTAATGTGTGTGCTATGGTCCTGCTTGTTTGCGGTTTTACGCCACTACTTTTTCCTTCTCTGCATCTTGCTCCTCGGGGTGTGAAATGGTATTGGTCCGGGTCAAATCGAGTTCATTATTTAAAGGCTTCAATCTTTGTTCATCTCCTTCGTTATTCCGGGGTTCTGCCGCGCTTTTCTCGAGGTCTGCGGGGCTCTTGACTTCGCCGCTCTGCACGGTCTTGCGATCCAGTGAATACCCGCGCAAGAAGAGCGTCAAAATCAGCGCAAAGCCACACATGGGGGTGGACACGATCCATATCATGCCAATCGCTTCCGACCACGCCTGAAATACGGCGTCACGAAGGGTGGTGTCCTGATTTCATTTTCAGAAGTCAACGTCAACTCCACTAGAGAGCAACTCATTGCCTCTCACGGAAATCAAATGGACGATGCCCACGCTGTCGTTGAGATCAGCAGCAGTGGTGCCGAGACCGAGGCTGGAGAAATTGGGAATGCTCTCGAGTTTCTTAGGCAGGACGCTTGCGATGATTGTCTCGCCGATAGCAACCCCGATAGCACCTCCAATGGTACTGGAAACGTTGATCCTTTCGTTACAGGTCGAAGGCATGTAGTAACAACGAGCTTACCGAATGAACATGAAGGCACTCGAGGCAGTAGCCATGTCCTTGAGGGGCATCGCTGCTTGGAGAGCGATGAGCGGTATCTGCAACAGGCATCCTATTCCAAAGGCTGCGATCAGAGGGAAAATCTCCTGCTCAGCACTATAGATCAGGTCAGCATATTGATAGGTATCCGCACACGGGAGATACGCACATGCTTGATTTATAATCCAGCATGATCATGAGACCCATGCCGAGGGTCATCACAGTGTATGCCAACCATATAATGGGACGATACCTCCCCACCTTTGACAAAATGAATCCGGAAACAATTGATGTGAAAGCAGTCCCGAGTGAGAAGGGGAGCGTCCTGTGGATATGATGTGAGTCAACAGGAACGCAGGGCAGAACATGGTACATACTTGACTCCAGAACCAGTAGCCGATGCTCCGAGTACTAACACACGTCAGCTCTAGTCCTGATGTAGTGAGAGAGGACACCAACCTTGGAAAAACACGGGTAGGTAACTGGGTTTTGAAAATTCAGTTGAAATTCGCGGCGTCTGAGCTTTCGCTACTCACTATGCAGCTGCAAAGAAGACGATGGCGTGAAGGAGAGCAGTGACGAGAATGATGGCGGTAGTACGAGTCTTTGATGTCTTGTTAGGAACGCTTTACACCGGCTAGCATGACAGCCGACCTTGAACAAACGTGCAGGGACAATCGCGGAGCGCGTCGTGAACGCTTCATTAACACCACCGAGAGTGAGCAAAACAATCCCAACAACAAGCGGAGCAAGCGTCTTCGCATCGGACCCTAGAGACCCCAGTTCGTTGAACCCCTTGCCATATGCGGTGGCTACGAGTTGATACTCACATGATGACTGACTGAAGTCAAAGCCGACAAGCAAGCAGACGACGCCGACGACAAGACAAAACAGTCCGATAAAATCGAGTTCGGCTAGTTGCTCTCGAATCGGTATTCTTTGCTGAGGGTTGAGATTGAGGAAAATGAACAGAATAACCGCTGCAACACCCCCGGTGGGTCTGGGGACGATTGTCAAACGCAGAAGATGGGAATCCAGATAAGGATTGCCAACGTACAGATTAATGAAGAAACACCATCTCCAAGAGACGTGTTGTGCAAATACCTTTACGACGTGTGAGAGGGGAGCAGGACAAACGAAAGGCACTACACGTACTCCCCCGAGGAGTGGTCCAACGACGCTGGCAAATAAGATTCGTAATTGAGCATGAAAGGTTGGGATAGATATCATATCATACCTTGCAATGCCATAGGTGGCACCCATCAACCCACCGTACCGACCTCGACTGCGTGCCCGTCAGCAAGACAAGGTAAGCCAAGATTCCATCACCCACTCTTTCAGCGGCACAATGTCCGAAATGGTGATGACCACGAGCTGTAATATTCCACCACCTCCGATACCCTGGACGGCTCTGCACACGATCAACCAAGTCATGTTCTGTGCCGCTCCACACATGGCGGAGCCAAACTGAGAACGAGTAGATGAGCACCCAAGCGCCATACGATGACGAAGTACATACCAAAAAGATGACTATGCACGTGTAGAGGACTGGCTTGCGCCCTGGGCCATGTGTCAGGAGGCGATAGCTGGCTACAGATGTAGCACAAGCGCTTACCGTACATGTTTGCTAGTTTCCCGTACAGAGGTCCAAAGGCACCTGCAGCGAGCAGGTATGCGCTGGACAAATCCTAGGATTGAGTGATCCTGTTGCACACAATGACACGCTCACGACGTTACCTGCCAACCCAACTATAGCTACTTCCGCCTCCGAGCTTGGCGACGATCGTCGGAAGTGCAGTCGCAACGATCGTCTATGGTGACGCCGTTCAAAACCGAGTTTGCGACCAACGACGCACCACTTTCAAAACTCACCTGATCGAGTGCTGCAAGGAACATGGTGCACATGAGGCCAATCGCCACAATACCCAACCGGTTCTTGGGCAACACTTGCTCTTCCTCGTCGATCCATGATGCACCTGGTTCTGTCTTTTGGTGGGGTTTATCGATCTGTTTCGTCGCACCAGCCATTGTGTGCAAGGTCAGTGCGCCCGACTCTCCCTTCTGTCGATGGCGCTGGCGGGGAACGTCGAGGGACCCAAGTGGAGCAGAAATACGAATGCGTACCCGTCAGCGCGACAGAGGTGGGCGGAATATATATGTGCATCATGCGCCTCTGCAAAAATAGCCATGCCGGATTCAGTACCGCCCGATGTCGGAATTAATCACGTCTGGTTAACTGCCTACCTCCTTTGACACGCACGTGGACAATTTTCTGACAGGGGTTCAAATGACAAAGCGTGTCCCAGTCAGCCGTCATCATTTCCGCCGTTGAGCCAATAAACGATAATCGCCGAGTCTTCCTTCTTACAAGAACGAATCGTCCGTGGGTCCCGGATTTCCAACCCTAACCCCCTGATCAACTGGTGCACTGAGGAGAGGACGTGCTGACCTGCGATATTTGTCGTTATCTTCAACACCCTTCTGTCAACACGCTCCACATGAGGTACGGTGGCGTCAACGATGACATGTCCCGTGCGGTTACCGCATGCTGCTTACCCAGCAATGACTGCCGTACCACGATCACTTGTAAATTCTATCGGTACCTCTTCAGTGGCAAGGAAATAAAAAATAGAAATAGAACTTACAAGTGACCGCGGAAGTGGTCTACAAAAAACCGGTAGGAGCGTCACCGAAATGGTAACCCAACGGCTTACGTACGATATCTCCAACTCGTCTAAGAGAGAAGCCGTCGACGTTGCCAGCTTGCCTCTTTTAGACGGACCGGTCTCGAGTCTACCTCGCCTGTTGTTGTTTCACCGCCGGAATCATATGACGACAAGCTCTTTAGATCAGATAGACTCAACTCGCGAGCTTGACTACACTTTTAGCATAAACGACCCGCGCATGTATTCCCAACGCACGGGCATGACTCTATCCTCGTCTGGCCAATAAGACGCGCTGGCCAGAGGGCGATTTCGATGACATGTCGTGTGCTCGACCTTCGAGTACCCCATCCTACCACGCTTCCACCCCAGTTATGGGACATCGATGTCCTGCCACATTTCATTTGCTAAAATGAACTGTGAACGTTCACTTCAAACTCCAACGCGAAAAAGGCGCAATGGTCGATATGCTTATTCTCTGTGGCCCCTAACAATGACTAGGACGATATGACCGACCGACATGGCATGTCTACCCAAATGGTCACATGATCAAGGAGTTACATGTCAAGGACTGGAAAAAATAAAAGAGACAAGGGTACTGTCCCATAACATGTCATGCTGATAATAACCACACCCCCAACTTCTTTGGCCACTCTGAAACAAAAAGGTACCAGAAGCCCAAGCATATGGGCATAAACAACAACCCCTTATCCTGCCAAAGAAAGAAACATGCACCCAATCAAATTATGAAAAAGGAATCCCAAGTCCCTTCCCCTAAGTGATGTTTTATATTTCTAAACTCCAGGTATGATTTCATATACCAATGTAATGCAAAAGATGCAGGTGACATCATGATACTATGTGCACTTGGCAGCATGGGCAGTCAGCAGGGTCACAGCCAGGTCACAGAATGTCACAAGTGCCAATTTTGTACTTCACACTGGCACACACTTTGAAGTAACTTCAGAGTAAATGTCAAGGTCAAACTCAGCTTCAGCAATATAGTAGCAGGCATCACAGCATGATTCCCAGTGTGACAACAAGCTAAAATTTCCATTTTTGGATGTAGTGTTGTGCTGCCAGAGTGTACCAATTGTTGCACATTTTTGATTTCCATATGTGGAAATTTCCATCTTGGGATGTGTAGTGACATGTTGCCAGAGTCTACCAATTGTGTTGCACTGTTGTGTAGTCAGAATCTACCCAATGTGCACATTTTTGGATGTATGGTGTTGATATTGCCAGAGTTTATACAATATGTGCATTTTTGATTACCATATTGGAAAGTGTAGTGTTGTCTTGTGAAAGTGTAGCAAATGTGCTATGCTCAAAATTGCCGTGTTTGGAAACCTAGTATACCAAATGTGTAGGATGTGTGTGCAAAAAAAGTGTAGTCAAAGTGTAGTGATGCATTTTTCATTACCAAATGTATAGTGTACAGTTTATTAGCACTTTTGATAGTGTTGCTAGCTTTGTGTTGCATTACCACTGCATGAAAATTTTGGCATGTCTGAAAAAAGCCAAAAGCATGATTTAGTGAACACCAAAACTCACATCTCATGTGCACCATGTCAAACTTGACCAAACAAATGGCTGGGCCATACATATGGGGTAAGTGCAACAACTACACTTGGTAGTC
The DNA here is from genome assembly GCA_038092695.1 of Boletus rubropictus. NCBI lineage: Eukaryota > Fungi > Basidiomycota > Agaricomycetes > Boletales > Boletaceae > Boletus > Boletus rubropictus. Next base: position 6,959 of record JBBPQW010000420.1, read on the forward strand.
AACTTAGCTAATGCTACACCTTTTTAAGATCAATTAATCAATGGGCTAATGACTACACTTTGGTAGACTTTTGTACACATTTTTGGTATGCTTGGTAGTCAACTTTGCTAATGCTACACTTTTTCAAGGTAATGGTATACTTTGGTACACTTTTTTGGTACACTTTCTGATTATACCTTGTGTATACTTTTGGTACACTTTTTGGTTGCACCTTGGTTATGCTTTTGGTATACTTCCTGACTTCATGTTTGAGTCAGAGAGTGTAGTCAGAATGTGTACTTGAAGTATAGCAAAGAAGTGTACAAAAAGTATAGTGAAAAAATGTACACAAAGTGTTATAATAAAGTATACAAAAGTGTTATAATATCATATATGAAGAAAAAGTTGGCAGCAAGTGTTATGGTAGAGCAGTATGCTGAGGATTTTTCTTTTTCTTTTATCTATCTCCCTTTGGGTTGTCCTAACGAGCCTAGTACTTCTGCTCAGGCTGACTTCTCTTTCTCACAACCTTAGCCTTCTTCTGATGGAATGTTCTTTCAAACTTCTCGAATGTCTCCATGGCTGGTTATTGTCTCATCCCTTTTAGGATGCTTTTCCCTTTCTATGGAATTTTTCTTCAGAATTCCATTGTGTTCCTTGATCCGTGCACGGACCTTCCATAGTATAAATAGTGCTGTCTTCTTCATGTATGCTCTAAGCTAGTTCTACGCAATCTTACCTTGCTGTGAACTCTCCATTGGTGTGAGGTTGACCATCAATGAGATCCTTGGTGCATAACCCTCTACTCTATTGGACTTCGTCTTGCCATTGAGTAGACGCTCAGCTAGATTCTATGCAAGGTGCATATCAAAAGAACTAGCTTCTCAATAACCTGTTCTCCTACTAAGGAGTTAACTCGTCACCCACCATTTCGACCCCAAAGCACAGCATCCACCCTCCCTCAAGAACTCCATCCCCACAACCCCAGATCTCCACTCCCAACAACCCCATCTCTCCTTCCTTTGAAGCGTCAAAAAGACCCTCAAAGCCACCATCGCCACCTCTGCTCCAACAGCTCTCCCTGCTTGATGAGTAATCTCTTTCTCTTTTTCTTCTAACCAGCTGCCCATCCCAGCCCCATGACCTATCTGCATTCCTGCCCATTCCTTCACCCGACCCATTACTCCACCCCCACCAAAAGAAGAAGAATGCCCACTGTCCCCTATTCCAGTTGACCTGCCTTCTGATGAGGAACTCTTCCCCTCTGCGCCCACCTTTCCTTCCCTGACATGAGTTATGTCTTCAGAGTGTAAAACTGAGTTGAAAGCTGACCTATCTGATGATTTCTCTGGTGAATCAAGGGATGCCACATGATGGATCATGGCCATGAAGGCCTATTTTGTTATGAAAAGGGACCTTTACGAACCCAAGGATCAGGTTCTGGTGATGATCAACAAGATTGGTAAAGGTTGAGGCGCTGTATTCACAGAACACTGGTACACCAAGATCAACAATAGTACAATCCCAGATTGGGAGAAGATCTTCAACAGGTTGGTTGAAGATTTCCAAAGAACCTTCTTTTCGTTTGATCTTGAGGTGAGTGCCTGAAGAAAAGTGAGAGGATTGCGACAAGGGACGAGTGAAGATGGATTTCACAACTATGTGTCAGAATTCCAGCTGGCTGCATCATAGGCAAGGATTACTGATCAAAATGCGCTCATTGATCAATTTGCAGAAGAACTTGATCCAAAGCTCACCACAATGGTCTTGTCCATGGGTGAAATTTCCCTCACCTTGGAGGGATGAATCACTGCTGCTAGCCATTTCCACAGGCAGCAACAGAGAATTAAGGAGTTATGCCAAGGCAAGTTCTTCTTCAGTACTAACAGCCAGGGCTGCAACCCCAATGCCATGGACGTTGATGTGGTACAGCTTACACCGGTCCAACATGCGAAACATATGAGGAAAGGTCTATGTTTCATTTGTCACAAGAAGGGTTGCTCGACTTGGAGCCACCCCCGCCCCAACAATAATTCGACTTCTACCCCACCTCCATGTCCACCCAGCAATTCAGAGCAGGCCCAAGTGGCACCCATCACACCAGTCACCCCCACCACAGAAGCCCAGCCTTTGGAGCTGGCCAAATATGTGCATCACCTCAAAGTCAATAAGGTTGATGTAAACAAGATCCTTTGAGCACTCAAGGCGTGCTACAAAGATGGAGAACAAGAGCCTTTAGCTGCTGCTAGGCTCTATAAAGAGGATTTTTAAAGAGGAGGGAAGTGCCAATGTCTTCTCCTCCTGTTCGCCTTGCTCCTGTACTTGTATCCGATAGAGACAAGAATTCTATGTGTATCTCCATCTCTCTATCACCAGATTGAGCACAAATCATTGAAGCAAAAGCCCTGATTGACAGTGGGGCTACTGGTGATTTTATCCACCCCGACTTTGTCAAAAAGCATGATCTACCCCTGACCTGTTTATCCTGACCTCTTCGAGCTTTAAATGTTAATGGAACCCTGAATCAAGGAGGGTTCATCTGTTATAAGACTGTCTTACATCTTATAATAGATAATACTTTGGAAGAGTGGGAGTTCTTGGTCATTGCCTCAGGAAAGGACGAAGTAATCCTTGGAACACCTTGGTTGAAACTGGTCAACCCCTCCATTGACTGGAACCAAGGACATATTGCTATCACTAAAGAAGCCTACACCCCCATTCGAGATCACCCCTTCACTGATGACCAATGATACCTGGTCAAAACCCTATTCATTGACCCCTTCTACAAGACTGAAGTAAATTTAAGAAAGGCAAAACACATCCCTGGAGTCTCCTTCTTGCTGTGGGCTTAGAAACTTCTATGAAAAGTCATCATCACCACCGAGATTGCTCAGCAACAAGAAAAGGCCATGGCAATGCTACCAGACTGGGCCAAGAAATTTGCCAAAGTCTTTGCAGAACAAACCCACAGTGAACTATCCCCCTCTTGTCTATTCGATCATGCCATTGCCCTCCACTCCTCTTTCGTCCCCAAGGTTGCCAATGTATACCCCCTCAACCCAAAGGAACTCAATGCCTGCAATGCCTTCATCAAGGAATATTTCAAGACTGGATGGATACGACCCTCCAAGTCCCTGCAAGCTTTCCCATTCTTTTTCATCCCCAAAAAGGATGGCTTGGTACAACCTTGCCAAGACTACCGCTACTTGAACTTGCATACCATCAAGAATGCTTACTCCCTTCCCCTTATCTCAACTTTCATGGACCAGCTTAAAGACTCAGCTGTCTTCATGAAGTTCGATGTTTGATGGGGCTATAACAATGTTTGCATCAAAGATGGTGACCAGTGGAAAGCCACCTTTATCACCCCCAAGAACTCTTCGAACCAATGGTAATGTTCTTTGGCCTCTGTAACTCACCTGTGACGTTCCAGGCATTCATGAATGAGACCTTTGGTGACATGATAGCTGAAGGATGGCTTTTGATCTATATAGATGACCTCCTCATCCACTCTTCTGACATCTCCACCCATCATGATTGCACCCTCCGTGTCCTTCAACGCCTTCAGGACCATTACCTTTGTCTTAAATTATCAAAGTGTAAATTCGACAAGAATGAAGTTGAATATCTTGGCATGGTGGTGGGTAAAGGATGTGCACAAATGGACCCTGCAAAGTTGCATGCAATCAAAGACTGGGCCCTGCCCACTAACGTCAAAGGGGTCCGCTCATTCCTTGGATTCTGTAACTTTTATTACAAGTTCATCCCTGACTTCTCCTTTGTCGCCCAACCTCTTCTCATTCTCACTTAGAAGAACCAACCATGGGAGTGGTCCTCTATACAAGACAGGGCTTTTCATCGCCTCCAGTCTGCTTTTACTTCCACCCTGGTCCTTACTCTCCCAAATCTATGGAAACTCTTCATTGTCATGACTGATGCATTTCTCACTGCCTCAGGGGCCATGTTGATGCAAACTGATGATAATGGTGATCATCACCTGTGTGCTTATTTATCTAAAACCTTTTCCCCAGCTAAGCATAACTACAACATTTATGACTGAGAACTCCTTGCAGTTCTGCATGCTCTCCACAAGTAGAAGCATTACTTGCAGGGCACTGGGTTGCCCGTTAGCATCATTGTCAGGAACTCTATTTTCCTTTCCTCTTACTTGTACTATATGATACTCACTTCCCTTTTCCTTCCATTTTATCTCATTTTATCTTATCTTATCGCACAGCCACTAGGGCTTAGGTCCCCTTTACCATAGAACATTCCACCACATTCCATGCCTGCCCTAAGCTGGCCCATGTGCACTCTGTAGTTAGTATATAAGTAGTCAGTAGAGTATTGTGTTTCTCTTTATGCTTGATATTTATCAATATAGGCCTCAGCACTTTGCTAGAGTGATTCTGATATAATACCAGGCATATAATCTCTCTACTGCTTGCTGTCCTTCACAGTGACCAGCTTTACCACTTTGGCTTTTCACATTATCACTTCCTGCTGAGCTTGTTGAGCACTTTGCTCCAACTTGCAAGACAGAGCATGATGGTGCACTTTGCGCCACCCTCTCAAGCCCGCCTACTCACCTAGTCCACTTTCTTCAAGCACAGCTGGTTCCTTGGTGCTGTCAAGCCCACACACCCAACTTCTCGCCTACCCTGGTTCCTTCAACTTGGAGGTAGTATCTATTAGCCATTAGGCTTTTCATCTTAAGTCCTTCTCTTCTCGCCCCATTCCTGGCCTAGTTCTCTTTGAACAAAGCCACCCACATTCCAATCTGAGGCACTTCGCCAGAGATCACTATACTCAGGTCCTAGAGTTAAGGGAAAAAAGTGCTGCACCACTTGACGGTGTATGGTAGACCACTATTATTGGGTTGTTACACCTCTGCTTGAGGTTAATAGAGTGGACACTGGCATTGTCTGCCCCTTATCTGTACTAGGGCTGCTGAGGCATTTAGGGATAGATAACATATCTGGTCCCCCATGTTGTGAGCCCTTGCAGTTACGACTTGTCATCAAAACTCACATTACGAGTTTGTTCTACACCAGGCTTTAACCCATCTACTGAGTTTTCTACACTTTGGTCTATAAAAGTGTTGTTCTGAGGCTGCCTCTACCCTCAAGCTGAAAGAAGAAGCTTTGAAGAGACCAGTGAAGAACTTCAAGTTTTCCTTTTCCCATATTTCCACTGTCAGTCTTGAGCTTTGAGAAGTCACATTTGTGAGGACTCCTAGTACTCAGATACTATGATTCCTTCCTCTAGCCCAACTCAGCAGTATAGCCAACTGCTAAAACAACATGGCTGTCATCCTCCTCCCTTCTGGCTGGAAGGTTAACACTGGTTCTTCTTCCACTTTGGAAGAATCCTCTCTCGACGCAGCAGTACTACAATATCAAAACCAAGACTTCAAGCACTCTCGCAGGTGTGCTCACAAAGAAGCCTGTGCACTGATTTCCCATGATACATGGGATGATGATGAAAATGAGAATATTCCCCTCACTTCAAATACCTTTGTAGTGCCAGTTAGTGCTCCATCCTCCAATGCTAATGATAAAAGGTCAACATTGTCTGCCAACTCCTTTACCACGGTGCTGTTATGTGCCCTATCCTATTTCCTGAAAACCCTAGTATCAGAGGCTGGTATATATAAGAACACTACTTTGCTTTCTTCAAGTGAAATGGTGAGTCTTTTCACCTCTGCTATCCCAATATTACAGATTGCCAAGATGACAGGCATGTCTGATGTGAGTTCTGACAAGAGTGGCAGTTTGTCAAACTATGTCACGAGAGCTCTGGACATGCCTGTGTCCATCACCATGGCCCAGGACTGGCCATTGCCAAAACAGTTCCCAAAGCTGAAGGTGAAAAGGCTGCCTGCTGCCAAGTGCAGAGCGCCTAGAAAGACTGGAAGTTGCAAGGAAGAGAGGGCCCCCTCTCCTGCTTCTTCTGCAAGCAGTGGCTGCAGAATTGAATGTGCAATGTGTGGCAAAGCATGGCCCTGCAGAGATCATAGGAAAAAGTCTGCAAATAAAATAGCTATGACTCCATTTGTACCTAGTAGCAGTACCAAGAATAGATTCAGTGTACTATCAGTTGAAGAGTCAAGCAACTCAACAGAGGGAATCTCACAAATTGAGTTCACCTTTGAAAAGATGGTGGTTGTCCATTCCACCAAAAATAAAAACAAGAAAAGATCATCCGCCTCTAAGTCTAAAGAGGTTAAAGAAAAGATTACTGAGACAAGATCCAGTGACACTTTGGGCGGAAACTCAAGAGTTGAGTTTGCATCCAGAAAGATGGTAGTTGTTCACTCTACCAAAACAAAAAGCAACAAGAAATCTGCTTCCTCAGACAAGAGTGAAGCCAAGGAGACCCCAAGGATTGAATATCCTTCTGGGAAGACGGTAGTCATCCATTCAAAAGACAAGAAGGTTGTTCAGGATCAACCAAAGAAAATCCTTAAGAGGGATCCAGATGTTCCCAGCTCCACCTCAGAGGAGGTGGTTAAGAAAGCTCAGAAACGAGGATTCCTTGAAGTGGTCTGAAGTGACCAAACAGTTCCACTTCCGTTGCAAGGAACTCTGGGTGTGGCCAGATTGGATCTGTATGCGGTGGAAGCAGCAATAGTCCCTGCCTGTGGACAGGCTTTAATTTCCACAAGGACTCATATAGCTGTTGAATGGGGCCACTATGGCCGTATTGCACCATGATCAGGCTTAGCAGTTAAAAACTCGATAGCCATTGGAGCTGGTGTGATAGACTCTGATTATTGGGGGGAAATAGAAATCCTACTCTTCAATCACTCGGATAAGGACTTCAAGATCAATGCCAAGGACTGAGTTGCCCAGCTAATTATCGAGAACATCCAAAGACCTGAAATGGTCAAAGTAAGCCACTTTGAAGACAAAACCAAGTGCAATAACAAAGGCTTTGGCAGCACAGGCATAAACCGAGTAAAGCACCATTCATGGTTAAATACAGTAGATCCCTGGTTGATTAGGTGGATCCAGCAACAAGTGCACAGTAAGGATGAAAAACGTGCGCTCAACCACCTCCGCTCTTTTGTACATGATGAGCGACGTCCAGAAGTAGACAGAGATCTATTGGCAAATCTCTGGAGTATGTCCATTAAGGAGTCTGCATGGGTGCTTCACGACCTACAAAAGAAACTGCGATTTAAGAAGGCATCAGAGCAATGGAGAGTTCACAATAGCCTAGAGGTACAGTCCAGTTAGACAATGGCATGGCTCTCAAGGTTAAGGCCTTAGTCAACTCAGGATGTACAGGTTCAGCCATTGACAAAGAGTTTGTCAAAGAAAAGGGTATTCAGACTACCAAGCTTCCATGTCCCATATGAGTGTACAATGCTGATGGTTTGCTAAACCAGGCTGGGAGCATTACAGAGTTTGCGGTAGTAGAGCTTAAAATCTTAGATCATAGTGAGAAGATAGCCCTAGCCATGACTAGTTTAGCTCACAACCCTGTATTCCTTGGATATGACTGGTTACATCTACACAATCCTAAGATAGATTGGAAGACCGGTCATATTGAGTTTAGGTGTGAAAACAATCATATGCCCAAACTCAAGGAGGTTGAAGATGACAATGATGATGATGAACTTGAGGTTAAATACTCTGAAGGTGAACAATTGTTCCAGCTAGACCTCAAGTGGTATTTTAGAAATACTGCCACTGAAATTGCTGCTAAGGAGTATGTGACCAAAAAGAAGAAGACCTTTGAGGAGGCTGCTCCAGCCTACATTCATGATTTCACTGATGTGTTCGCCAAAGAATCATTCAATGAGTTACCACCATGATGACCATGGGACCATGCAATAGAACTGATGCTGGGTGAACATGTCATAGACTATAAGATGTACCTGCTAGGTCCAGGTGAACAAAAGGAGCTGGATGCATTCCTTGAAGAGAATCTGAAGTTGGGAAGGATTAGACCTTCCAAGAGTCCTTTTGCCTCCGCATTCTTCTTTATAAAAAGAAAGATGACCGGTTAAGACCTGTTCAGGACTACCGGAAGTTAAACACAGTTACTGTTCAGAATCAGTACCCCCTGCTGCTGATAAATGAGCTAGTAGACAAGCTGAAGTCTGCTAAGTACTATACTAAGTTTGATGTCAGATGGGGTTACAATAATGTCCAAATGGCCGATGGTGATGAATGGAAAGCTGCTTTCCACACAAACTGAGGGCTCTTTGAGCTGCTCATGATGTTCTTTGGGCTCACAAACTCACCCACCACTTTCCAGATGATGATTAACTCTCTATTTAAAAAGTTAATAGATCGTGGCATAGTTGTAGTATACATCGATGATATCATGATCTTCACCAAGATGGTTGAAGAACATTGACACATAGTCCAAGAAGTCCTTGAAATACTCCAATGAGAACACCTTTACTTGCGACACGATAAGTGTGACTTCAAGGTCCAGGAAATGGAATTCCTTGGTATCATTGTCTTGCAAGATAAAGTTAAGATGAAATCCAAAAATGTTCAGGTGATCAAGGATTGGCCAGTTCCCCAAACATGTAAACAATTATGGAGATTCTTAGGCTTTCTTAATTTCTACTGAAGATTTGTAAAGAAATTTGCACAGATTGCTTGACTGCTAAATGCACTCATATCTGAACTTAAGGAGTTTAAATGGACTGAGAAACATCAAAAAGCGATAAATGTGCTCAAGGAGATGCTCACATCTGCACCAGCACTTGCTATGCCTAACGATGAGGACCTGTTCCAAGTAGAGATGGACAGCTCAGGAATTGACATAGGCATAGTCCTATTGCAACACCAAGGAGGGATTTGGCATCCCATGGCATTTATTTCATGCTCGCTCAATGACATCAAAAGGAACTACCATGCCGCAGATCTAGAGATGCTGGTAGTAATCTATGCATTAAAAAAGTGGAATCAGTACCTGCTCAGTGCCAAACATCTGTTTGAGGTCTTAGGAGATCATAAAAACCTGGAGTACTTTAAGAAACTGGTAGATTTATCCAGAAGACAAGCATGATGGCAGCAAATCATTCAAGAATATGATTTTACCATTAAGCACAGATCGGGCAAGACAAATCCAGCTGATCCTCTGTTCCAGAGGCCAGATTATGAAAAGGGGGTAGAGTCTGATAATAAATAGAAGATCTTACTCCCCGATCTACTTTTTACTCTGAATCCATCTGCTGAGACAAAAGCACAACAGTGGGCAACATACTTCTCACCCAAAGCATTGGAAAATTGGGCACAAACCTGGTTAAGCATAGAGTCACAAATAGCTCAGTATCAGAAACATGCCAAAAAAGTTTGCAACTGAGGGGCTTGAGAAAAATGACTCCTCTTGGACGAAAAAGGACGGTCTTATCCAATGGAAGAATCTCCTCTATGTACCATGGGTCAAGGAGCTAAGAGAGCAGATTATCTGGGAAAACTGCGATCATCCAATCGCTGGTCACCCAGGAGCTTGCTGTATGTGTGATCTCATTATGATATGCTACTATTGGCCCACCATGAGGAAAGAAGTCAAAACCTATGTCCGAGGATGTGACCATTTCCAGAAGGCAAAAAACCACACAGTTCCAGCCCACATGCTGCTCACTCCAAATGAAATCCTCTCCGCCCCTTGGGAAATCATCTCAATTGACATCATTGGTCCTTTGCTGGAGTCACAAGGCAAGGATGTGATCCTAACGATCATAGATAGATTTTCTAAGATCATCCACCTCTTCCTGGTCTTATCCATGATCACTGCCAAGGGAGTTGCCACAATATTCCATGACAGTGTTTTCAAACTCCATGGCACCCCTAAGAAAGTGATTTCGGACTGAGGATCACAATTCATGTCAGCTTTCATGACCAACCTCTACAAACTCCTTCATATTGAGAAAAACCCTTTTACCATATACCATCTGCAGACAGATGGTCAGACCAAATGGATCAACTCAGAAGTTGAGTTGTACCTTCGACTCTATGTAAACCACTGTCAGAACAACTGGGTGGAATGGCTCGCTTTAGCTGAGTTTGCACACAATCAGAAAACTAGCAGTGCAACTTGATTATCGCTGTTCCTGCTGAATTATGGTCAGCAGCCTCTTATTACAGTCGATAGCACATGGAACACAAGGAGCGAAGAAGCTAACAAGTTTGTGTCTAAAATGAAGGAATCCCAGGCTCAAGCCAAAGCCACATTGGAAAAGGCTGCAATTGACATGAAGAAGTACTATGACCACACAGCATGACCTCCTACTCTCTACAAAGTGGGAGATAAAGTCCTCATCAATGGAAAACATATCTGCTCAGACCGACTGACCAAGAAACTTGAAAACAAGTGATATGGACCATTTAAAGTCCTCAAGAAAGTCAGCCTAGCAGCGTATAAATTAGAACTCCTAAAGACTTGGCGAGGCATTCACCCCATATTTCATGAGTCTCATCTCTGGCCTTACACAGAGGGAAAGTTCCCATCTTAGGCCAAGCCATCACCCCTACCACCGGTTGTAATAAAACCAACCAAAGAGTACGAAGTCATGTACATCATCAACTCTTGCAAACGCTAAGGGAACATTGAGTACCTCGTTCACTGGAAAGGCTATCCACACAAAGATCACACATGGGAATCCAAGGCACATCTCATGAATGCCAAGGGAGTACTTGAGAAGTACTTTAAAGACCATCCTGACACAATCTGCCAGGCCTTCTTTGACAATTGTGACTGCCCACTTTGTACAGGCGACACTACTCTGTTCACCGACCCTGCCTTCTGCTCTTATGCTGCCTCCCTCATAAAACTCCCATCTCACCTGTTTGAAATCCCTGCTGTTTCAGAGCAACAGCATTGAAAAGGGGGTAATGTCAGGAACTCTATTTTCCTTTTCTTTTACTTGTACTATATGATACTCGCTTCCCTTTTCCTTCCATCTTATCTCATCTTATCTTATCTTATTGCACAGCCACTAGGGCTTAGGTCCCCTTTACCATAGAACATTCTGCCACATTCCATGCCTGCCCTAAGCTGGCCCATGCACACTCTGTAGTTAGTATATAAGTAGTTAGTAGAGTATTGTGTTTCTCTTTATGCTTGGTATTCATCAATATAGGCCTCAGCACTTTGCTAGAGTGATCCTAATAATCATCACTGACCATAAGAATCTTGCATACTTCAGGGACCCCCACAAGCTTTCTTGCTGGCAAGCCAGGTGGCATTTATTTTTACAAGACTTCAACCTTGTCTTTACCCCCGTCCCTGGTACCTCTATGGGCCCTGCTAATGCCCTTTTCCATCACAACCATGTCGATACATCTTCTGATAACCAAGCCGTTACCCTCCTCCCTGACACAGTCTTTGTCCACAACCTCATTCTTCGTGCCATGGAAGAATCCCAGCCTCTCTTTGGCTGCTCCTGCCCTGAAGATTGGGTGTATTGCGACAGCAACCTCTACTTCCAAGGTCACTTCTACATCCCATCCTTCACTTGCCATGACCTCATTCACTCCATTTACACTTCCCCCACTGGTGGTCATGGTGGCATTTTCCACACTGTGGAGCTCCTCTCCTGTGATTACTGGTGGCCTGGACTCTTTGCATTCATCCATCGATTTGTTTCTAGGTGTGCAGTTTGTCAGGCTAACAAGGTCAACACCCACCCCACAGTACCCCCCTTATCCCCCCTGCCCTCCACCTGCACCTGCCCATTCCAACAAGTTTCGGTTTATCTCATTACCAGTCTTCCCCCCATTCAGGGTTTCGATGCACTCATGGTTGTGGTTGACCATGGGCTTACAAAGGGGGTAATCTTAACACCTTGTGCTTCAACTATCAGCACGGAAGGTGTAGCTAAGATATTCTACAAGAAAGTTTACACCAGGTTCAGTCTCCATGACCACATCATCTTGGATAGAGGTCTGCAGTTCACCTCTGCTTTTGCCAGAGAACTGGCTAGGATACTTCAATATGATGTCCACCTCTCCTCCACCTACCACCCCAAACTAATGGCAAAACTGAATGTGTCAACCAGGAGGTTGAAATCTACCTGAGAATATTTTATAATGGCATATAGACACAATGGAGAGAACTGATCCCATCCATTGAGTTCCACCATAACTCCTCCATTCACTCTGTTACGAAGAAAACACCATTTTCCCTCATGATGGGTTATGAACCCTGGTTCTACCCCCCACTCTGATCCTCATTTGTTGATTCTCTCAACAAATGCCTTGTCCACATAGAAAAAGTGCGTGAGGAGGCATTAGCAGCCCATGAATTGGCCCAGAAGGCAATTAAATCCCACATCATTGCCAAGTTCACCCCCTGGAAACTGGGCGATAAGGTATGGTTGGAAGGGAAGAACCTCCGTATCCCCGACCAATCGCAAAAACTGCTGCCCAAATGCTATGGCCTGTTTGAAATAGAAGCCATCATTTCGCCCATCGCTTATCGCCTCCAACTCCCACCAACGTGGAAAATCCACAACATGTTCCATACTTCCCTCTTATTGCCATATCGTGAAACACTGGAACACGGCCCAAATTTCACATATGATCCACCTGACATTAATGAAGATAAGGCAGAGTTTGAAGTAGGGAAGATTCTGTGGCATAAGAAGGTACACAGATCATTCCAGGTTCTGATCTTCTGGAAGGGCTGGCCGATTTCAGAATTGATGTGGGAACCCGAGGAGAACCTAGCAAATGTACAGACTATCCTCCTGGAGTATAAAACCTGGTTCCCCACCAACTTTCCTCCAGTCTAACCAACTACCTTGCCCACCAAACAACATGTCCAATGGTTGCACTTCCACTTTGTCCTCTTCCTCTCATCGCTCCTACCACCCTGCTCCACACACTTTACCCCCTTACCATGTCCGTTCCATGTGCCTCCCCACGGGACGTTACAATATGCTGTATGCTTCTGTTCTTTTGAATATTCGACTTACTCTTTTGATTGAACGAGACCCTGTATTTACAAGCAATGCCATCTTACATGGCCTTGCTACTTTATTCCGAACCTATTCATCTTTTGATTCCCTCTATCACGAAGCCATACCCCAACATTCCTACCAGGACATCAATGGCATTTTCTGTGGTGTTGCCATTCAGCTTGGCCTCACAGATGTACAGGCTACCATCTTAGGACTCCTCCATACCAACGGCTTCAGTTATGTTGTAGATCATCTCCCCATCACCAACATCTCCAATATCCTTGGGCCTTTGTACGAGTCGCTAAGCCCAACCAACCAATGTATCTATGACAACAACCACTCCCTCTCCATCCTGATGCCACCAGTGGAAGTACCTACTCGCCCCGTCACCCCAGCCTTACCACCACCACCTACCATCCCTGATCACACTGCTGTGGAAGGCACCCCCACTGAATATGATATGTCCTGTGCAGAAGGCCTGGAAGTTGCTGATCAAGCTGTGGAGAAACAGGAGATGTCTGGTGTGTTCACCCCATGGGGCTCAGTCGCGAATCCCATTATTATTGATGACCCCAGCTCCCCACCTGATCTCCCCATCCCACCACCTTGGACCCTTCATTGCTTTCGGTGTGACTCCCTCAACCACCTCATCTAGCACTGCCCCTGTTACCATTGCACCACCTGCTTCCTTTGGGCCCCTGGTGTCAGGGCCACTTCTAGGCCACACTAAAAGGAACGGATGCAGCAACAAACCATACCTCTTTACAAGGGACAAATCCCAGGGAGTCAAGAATAAAGCTAGGCTGAAGATTTCAAGACTACTCTACTATACATCAGCGACCTAGCTATATACTCTACAATACCCCTATACCCTA